>BLSH010115257.1:359138-381864 GCA_018402905.1 Glandirana rugosa
CTGCAGGAGGGTCTTAGCGCGAAGGGCGCGCGGGGGACCCCGCGCGGTGAGGATGGATGGATTGATGGATGGGTGGCTGAGCATGGATGGGCTAAGAATGGGGGGGGTGTGGATGGATGGGGTGGATGGCTGGGTGGGTGATTGATGGATGGTGGGGTTACTAACTATCATTTAGCAGTGCTGTGGACATTACACATCGCCCACAGCACTGCACATGTCTTTCCTCCCCCCTCGCTCCTCTCACAATGCACCGATCAGTGCGGAGAGGAGAGAGAAAAGCCGGTGGACGGTGCGATCACGTGGTGAAAGGCCGCTCACAGCGGCCATTCACCGCGATCCGTGATCAGTCGGGTCCCCCGGACCTGACGGTCACGGATGTTCCCGTCTGCGCGCCCCAGGGGGCGCGCGGGAAGCGCGATTCTGGGAGGACGTCCATGGACGTCCTCCCAGAATAATGCAACCGCCCTGTGGACGTCTTTTGTCTATAGGGCGGTTGGGAAGTGATTAAGTAACTCTAGGATTAATTTTAAACAAAGAAAGAAAAGGCTGATTGCACCCTTTAATTTCCTAAAAGCAGCCATGATTATTATAATTATTCAAATGTTAAGTTCTCCATTCCAGCCTACATGGCATGGAAAGGGAGAAGGCTCCACCCACTGATAAAAACCTAGTTGTACCTTTTTCTGTCAGTCATTTGAACAAAATAGCTGATTAGACAAGTAGGGATGGGCCGAACACCCCCCGGTTCGCTTCGCACCAGAACATGCGAACAGGCAAAAAAGTTGTGTGAACATTAGAACGCTGTTAAAGTATATGGGACCCGAACATGAAAAATCAAAAGTACTCATTTTAAAGGATTATATGCAAGGTATTGCCATAAAAAGTATATGGGGCCCAGGTCCTGCCCTAGGGGACATGTATCAATGCAAAAAAAAGTTTTGAAACAATCGTTTTTTCAGGAGCAGTGATTTTAATAATGCTTAGAGTGAAAAAACAAAACAAAAATTCCTTTAAATAATGTGCCTGGGGGGTCCCCTTAGTCTACCTGTAAAAGGGCGCACCTCTGTGATGTTTAGAACAGTTCCAGAGCAAAATGACAAAATTGTCATTTATTATCGGAGCTGTAATGTATTACCAGCTCCCGGCAATATACAAAAAAATCTGAGAAATAATTTGCATGGGCCCCCCCCAGTCCATACCAGGCCCTTCAGGTCTGGTTTGGATTTTAAGGGGAACCCCCTGCCAAAATTGATGAGGGGTCCCCCTTAAAATCTAAACCAGACCCTTATCCGAGCATGCAATCTGGCCGGCCAGGATGGGGGGGGCGAATGAGCACCCCCCCCTTCTGAACCGTACCAGGCTACATGCCCTCAACATGGGAAGTATGGGTGCTTTGGGGCAGGGGGCTCTGCGCCCCCCACTCCAAAGCACCTTGTCCCCATGTTGATGGGGACAAGAGCCTCTCCCCCACAACCACAGCCCAGTGTGCAGGCGGGGAGCTTATCGGAATCTGGAAGCCCCCTTTAATAAGGGGGCCCCCAGATCCCCCACCCCCCATGTGAATTAGTATCAGGTACATCGTACCCCTACTACTTCACCAAAAACTGTCAAAAAAGAAAAAAAACACAGGAGACAATTAGGGGCAAGTCCTTTATTAAAAAATAAAAAATAAAAATAAGTGTCCCCCATTGTAATCCATCATCATTTACGGCAAGCGACAGACCCGAAAAAAAGAATGCAACAGCTCCTCCTCCATGAGAGGGCTCACGCCGACTGACTGCTGTTTGTTATGATAGTTTATTTATATGGAAGGGCAGGGCCACCCGGTGACGTAAGCACGTGACCTGCCCCCTCTGACTTCACATGACGTCAGAAGGGGCAGGGTCGCTCACTTACATCGTCAGGTAGCCCCGCCCTGCCATATAAATAAAGTGTCAAAGCACACAGCGTGCAGACGGCAGGAGCCCTCCCGCGATGGCGAAGTTGCTGCGAATGCCCCATAATGTTCTAAATTCAACGAAAGGGTGAACGCCCGATGTTCGAGTTGAACTTACGACTCGAACCGCGGGCCCATCTCTATAGACAAGTTCTGTTAAATGTATGAGCAAGCAAAGAGTAACAGTATACAATAGGGCAATAGTGACTGATCACTGGATATGTATGTCTATTTATTGTCTTGGTTGGTGATTGTAATGAAGCGTGATACTTTAGAATACAACACTAATGATTTTTTTTATACGTTTTTCGTTAATACAGAAGGAACCAGATTTGATCCAAGATCTGTATGGAATTGAACAAGAGGTTGAAATAGAAACATCAAAATGAGTTTGGTGTATAATCTTTGTGCACAATGTGATGAACACACTACAAATGTTATTGTGAATGTAATGTTAACCATGGTGAATTATTGACTACTTTTCATGAACATCTTTTTATGAAAATCCACGTGGTGATTAATTAATTAATTAATTAATTAGCTCATTTAACATGGGTAGAAATGAGTGCACTCTCATTAAACAACATGACCATATGTTTTGTCTGCAAGGTGTTTTGACTATGTGTTCGTGCTAACCATTTGTTTATTTCTAGGTGGAAAATGTAATGATAACCCACTAAGACCTTTCATTTTGTTTAGTTCCTAGATAGAGGCTAAACATCATCAATCCACCTGTCTGATAAGGTTTGATGTCCAAGAACTATAGACAAAGATTACAGCATACATTTACAACTTGCATCGTCTTAATTGTTGATATTTTGTTTGTTTATATGAATGTAATGACAGTTTTTGTTATAACTGATTGTAAGCAGAGCAGCTAATCATTTTGATGCTGCATGATGGGTATTCAAGTTTTTTTCATTCTGATTAAGTTGAATTTGAAACAATAGAGAATAATACTAGTGTCTGATCAATAGTAATATTGTATTGCATTTGGGACGGTTTACATATTTATAATGATTTGGAGGGTATAAGAATACCCAAACATAATGTTGTTTACCTTTCTCTACTGTCTCTTCCTGTATGTATTTAGCTTGATTTATAGCAGCATCTACATTAATAGATTCTGCCATAACCATTGCAGTGGCCTATAATGCAGAACCACTGTTGGAGTGTGTGAAAAAAAAACAGAATCCACAAGATGTGCACAGTACAGGAAGAGAACGAGTGATACTAACAGTTAAAGGTTATACAACTGGTGTTTGGTTTGAAGTATATTTTTCTATATGAATAACCATTTGAATTCAAGCTAATCATGTCATTCATTGTGGAAAAGGTAATTTTATGTCCATTCAATCAAAGATAATCATGATTACTGCAATGGTTGCAAATTTTCATTCAAAATAGGGTGCTGTAAAATTGATATATGCAGTATATCTGACATTTAGTGATCCTTTGGCCACCACATTTGATACACTATTGCACATTTGATGCACTTGATTCAATTTGCTTGGTAAATGTTTATGAAATAGATTCCCAGGTTTAGTTTTCCTCTATATGGTGACACATTAGGTGTGGGTAATTTGTACACACATATTGGGTTCAGTGTAGACAAGAGCCAGTTAGCCTGCCAGAATGAGTGTGGGAGGAGACCGGAGTATACAAAGGAAAAACACACAATAAGTGGTTTGAAGTTGGGCCTATAGTTGGACATTGTTATGTTTAGATACAAAGTAGCATTCAGTTGGAAAATGGGTGGTGGTGTTCCTGTACCAATATTTCACCCTGAATGAGAAAAAGCTGAGTTTTCCCTTTTAGCGTTAGGCCAGGTCACTAGGGATTGTGGATTTAACTGTTCAGAAATTCATGATGGGCTATATGGACATTATTGTTAGTTATGGAAGGTTGGACTGACAGTCTTGGTAACACCCCTGCCTTTATGTCAACCACAAGCATACTGGAGAAAGGAGACAAATGCTTTTGACCGCAGCAATGATCTATAAAGACTTTGCCAATGATCAGCAGCGAACTGTTGGCGCAAGTTCCACCTGTTCTGATGGTTGAATACCTGAACTGTTCCATCTGCTATCATGGTCAAGTACCTGAACTGTTTTATCTGTTTTGATGGTCAAGTGCCTGAACTGTCTGTAAAGTTCCGGTATGTGGTTATGTGCCTGCATGTCTATGACTTGTGAGCTGCAATAGTCCGGAGGATATGGACTTTGTATTCTACAGTTCTTTCAGTTCTACAGCGTGGTAGTTCTTGTGCTGCAGCTGTGATCTGATCACTGGATGTCTAAAACTCTGCTGTCCATCACCAGGTATGGAGGACTTTGACAAGTTTCTACACGTTTAAACTCTTGGAAAGGCAGGTTTGATCATACCCGTTCCTGTGCTCTTCTGTTAGTGAAACATATAGGTTTTTTTTTATATATGTTTGAATTTTGGATATTTTTATAATTTTCAGTCCTAACATAGCCAAATGAGATTTTCTGTGCAGGTGAAGACAGGGAAAGGTAAGCAGGTATCTACAATTTAGATTAGATACACTTTATAACCCCCTTTTTTTCATTTAAGGTGAAACGGGGGATGGGAGAAGCAGGTGCTTTCTTCATTGTTGATGTTGCGTTTATGTACAGTTGGAGGCATTATATGATTTGTGAGCCAGGGGGTGGAGTGTTAAGGAAATTGCATATTGCATATTTCCCTATTAATAATGTGGCTCACTAATGAATTGTAGGCCTCCAAATTCTGGTCAAGGAGCCATATAAGGTCATATACATTGTGTATTGTTTAACCTTGCTGATGTAAAGCTTGAGGAATGCAGGATGACCAAGCCCACTATCCCCCTTAAAAGATGATATCACTGTCCAAATAACTGTGATTGGTCATTCTACTCACATACTAGCCTGTATCTACCACAGTCCAAGCTGGCATAGGCTAGTCCCGTCTCCAGAGCAGCACTATGTAACATGCAAGCGTCTGGTCTGATTACCTGTACATGCCTAAAAAAAGGGGGGGGGGGGGGGTCAGTGGAAACATGCATCTATAGTTAAGTATTCATGATATTTTCTTTATCTTTATCTGTATCTGTCATTACTTTGTAATAAATGTTATACTTTTAAGTATTTGTGTGATCTCTCTTTGCACAAATCAAATAAAAACCTTGAAAGAACTTAAAATATCATGTGACCGTGATAAAAGAAGTACAGAGTGGAGGTTTAACAGCCCCATAGCAACTTACAAGGTGGGGTTTGGCTCAAATCTTAGAAACAGATGATTGGCATAAATCAAAAGGCACATGTGCAAAACTAGATCTCGCTGAACTTAAAGTGTTACTAAACCCACAACAGTAAAATAAGTCTATATATATGCAGCATAGCATGCTTGTTATACTCACTGTGGAACTTAAGGGGTTGATCCTCTACATTGTGTAAAAAGGCTGCTTTATCCTGGATGCACAGATCCTCTCCCTGTTGCGCTGTCTATCTGGGGAAGGCCAGCTTAACAGTGAATTGCGTTTGCTATAAAATACGATTTCTCCTATAAGACCCAGAATAGAATTTAGGTTACTGCAGGTTTGTTTGACGATGTTTCTCAAACGAATGCCTTGGTAACACAGGCTGTCTTGAAACAATGGGTCAGTTGGCAGTTGGTTGTTAAGGTAAACTAGTTTGTAACCATTGTCAACACAAGCCCATATAAAAAGAATTGTCAGGCATAACACCACGGGGCTCTTATCATGCCTTAAACACCAGGGACAGTTTGCAACCAGCTATAGAAGCTTTGGGGTCCTCGTTGTCAATGGAGATCACGTATACATAGTAACCTAAGTTAAGTAATTTTTAAGCATATTTCTACTGTTACAGACTATAGTTAGTTTGTTTGCTAGGTTGTTAATTTGCTATAGATATCTGCCAGTCTTGTACTGTATTCCTAATATTGTAATAGTTTGTATGTACAGCATTTTGGTTCAGTAAAAGCTAATTTATACACTGCACAGGTCTGAGCTTCCTTGCTTATACCGCAAAGTAACCTTGCTATCTAGAGGCAAGTGAAACACACAGGCAAGGTAGCCGACCTGCACATGGTCAGTTGTGTCTTTTATGCTGGAGATAACATTTACATGTTCTCAGAGATAGCCAGGTCACATGATATTGACATCACAGTGAGGGTGTGTATACAGGCTATAGGGGAAATCTCCTCCTTCCTGAACACATAGCTCTGGAGAAACCGTGCAGTTTATTACTGACCATGGTATACAGATGAACCAAAAAAGGTATATGGTGTCAGTATTTTAAAAAGAAGATTTATAAGCTGTGGGCACTTTGGGGGGGGGGGGGATAAACTATTTTCATATTACTGGGTTTAGTAACACTTTAAGGCTTTGGCCAGAGAAAGAGAGATAGAGTCTGAAATTCCAGGGCATAACCAAATTGTGGCAGCAAGATGAAAAGAGAAGGAAGGAAGAAGCCACCCCTTCTGCCTCTGTCACAGGGCAATCTGTTGCAATTTATGCTGTCAGAAGCCAATTCATTTTTGAAGGTAATGCTGTTGACAGTAAGTCTCAAATTAAATGGCATGTACCTTTTAGTCCCCAAGAAATGAGAGCCACATTAGAGGGACTGGGAGTGCAAACAAATTTAATGCTGCACAGGAAGCATATGAGGCTTCTGCTACTGACATTCATTAGCTTCTTATTAAAGCAGTGGGAAGCAACCTGTCAGGGTATATACTTAAAGAATGTGAGATAGACATCACACAGCTAGATAATATGATTAGTGGAAGTAAGGTTTGTGAAAAAATTGAAGAAAAAATTTGACCCACATATATGGAAAGCCAGACATGCTAAATTTGTGAATGCTAAGCAAGGGAAAGATGAAGCCGCAGGTGCTTATTGGAGGCAGTTAAGTTATATGGCTGAGGAAGCAGGCCTTAAAACAGAGGAAGAAAAGAAGAGAGGAACTGCAAGTTCATCTACACAACTGGTGAAACAAATGTTTATTGATGGTGTAATACCCCAGTTCAAACAAAAGTTGTTCACAGCAAGGCCTGAGGCAGGCAATATGTCTATTCAAGACCCCCTGCCTATACTATTATCCATAGAAAACAGGATTAACCAGAAAGACAGCAGAGGGGAAAAGGAAGAGGAAGAGGAAGAGGTAAAGGCAAAAGGCAATGGCAATTTCAGAAATCATGGCAATCAGGGACCAATCATATGCTACAATTTTAATGGGGAAGGACACATAGCCAAATTTTGCCATCTTCCTGACCGTAGACTGAAAAGGAGCTTAGAGGCACGTGATGTTGATCTCAGTTCTCTGCCAAAAGCAGTGGATCAGGCATAGGAAAATGGCATGCCAGTGTCAATCGTGTTAAATAGGGGAGACAATGGTCCAGAGGGCCAGAGTAAAGGTATTTTTACAATTAACCTGTTTAATGGAGACTGGTGCAAGCCAATGCGTTTTTAATATAGAGGACTTACCTCCAGGATTATTATCTGAAAATGTTATCTCTGGGGTTGGCCTAACCGGGACCTCTACTAATTTGCTTGAGTCCAAGCCACTTACACTCAGGCTAGGACAACAAATAGAAATGGTCACTAAAGTGTTAGTTTCAGACACAGTTCCTACCAATCATTTAGGAGATGACATTTTAAACCAAATTTTAACAAACAGAGTACACTCCTACACAAGTGGTCAGTAGTCTGTCAGGAGAAGATTTAAATTCTGCCTGTGGAGTATTTTTAATCCAAGACTCCACTCTGCCTTTTCCACCAGAATTGGAAGTGATTCCCACTGATTTATGGGCCACCAGCAAATATGATGTAGGTCTGCTGGACTGCACCCCAGTTATGATAGGAATTAAACCAGGAGCCCAAATTCCACAAATTAAACAGTACCCACTGAGTACATATATTATTGCAGGGTGAGCAGGGAAGAAACACGTGCACCAAAGCGTAGAGTGAAACACTGCAACAGTAGTACGCCAACCACCAAGTTCCTCAAGCCACCACGGGTGATCCTCTCCCTCTGTAGTGCCCACTTACCGGACACACACTTGGATAAGGCCCTTCAGAATATGCATGCTCTGCTGGCAGTTTCCTACTGCTCTTGCTGGTATACGTTCACAGTGCAAACACACACTTGGATAAAGCCCTTCAGAGTATATCTGATCTGCTGACAGTTTCCTGCTGCTCTTGCTGGTACACGTTCACAGTGCTCCCAGGTACCCAAAACAGATTAAGAAGCCTCACATAGCGTAATTCCATAAAAACACTCCATTTATTCATAAAAAACTACACACTATTGGTTTATAAGCAGTTCATTATGACAAATTAATAAAATATAGCAAATTTGTCATAATGAACTGCTTATAAACCAATAGTCTAGTTAAAGCGGTATAAATTTGTAATCTCTGATTAGAAATGAGGTTGTATTTATGATCTGGTGTTTTTCTGAAATAGGATCAGGGGGTATCCACTTGTAATCACTCTATTACCGACTGTATTGCCAGCTTCAAGAAAAGCTCTGAACGCTGAGGGCTATTCCCGTTCTTTGGAGTAAGAACAAGCGAGGAGTGATTGGGAAGTGGATGCGTATTAGCCCAGCATAACAATGAAAGTGGGCACAATCCTCTGATTGAGTGGGAGGTGCGAACCACCCACTCAGTACATAGTTCGGTTAGCCGTGCCGTGGGGCCATGTCCTCCGTAGAAGTTGTAATGACGAAACGCGTCAGGGCATGACCTCACGGCAAAACGGAACTTGCATATGCGCTCCAGGCGGGTGAACGGGTCACGGAGTTGTTTGGACGAGTCCGAGGGGTCCGATGAGCCGAGCCGGAGCGGTGATGTACCGATGTGTCTATTGTAAAGCGATTACTTGAATGTTTATTTGTAAGTGTTCACTTGGCGTTTTTTATGAATAAATGGAGTGTTTTTATGGAATTACGCTATGTGAGGCTTCTTAATCTGTTTTGGGTACCTGGGAGCACTGTGAACGTGTACCAGCAAGAGCAGCAGGAAACTGTCAGCAGATCAGATATACTCTGAAGGGCTTTATCCAAGTGTGTGTTTGCACTGTGAACGTGTACCAGCAAGAGCAGTAGGAAACTGCCAGCAGAGCATGCATATTCTGAAGGGCCTTATCCAAGTGTGTGTCCGGTAAGTGGGCACTACAGAGGGAGAGGATCACCCATGGTGGCTTGAGGAACTTGGTGGTTGGCTTACTACTGTTGCAGTGTTTCACTCTACGGTTTGCTGCACGTGTTTCTTTCCTGCTCACCCTGCAATAATATGAACTTTGATTATTGAAAGCGCTGTACAGACACTTTTTATCATTTACTGATTTTTACGGTTACAGGATAGCCGTTGATTTTACAAGTGTTTGATTTTATAATATAATGATCTTTTAGTACGGCAGCATTCAGATAGATTGGTCGAATTAAGTGGTATCCGTGGCGCTGATTAGTGTGATCTTTAGGAGCTGCAATATATATATCTACACTTAAAAGTACCCACTGAGTATTGCTCAGACTGAGGGGATAAAGAATCAGATCACTCAACTGAAAGCAGCAGGGGTTGTTGTACCAATTAAGTCCCAAGCCAATATACCCCTGTTTTCAATTGCAAAGAAGCCAGATAAGAAGGGTGGGCAAGTGGCATACCACATGGTGCATGATTTGAGAGCCATTAACAATATAATTGAGGCAGACACCCCAATCATGCCCAACCTCCGCACTTTACTAAGTGGAATACCTGTCTCCTGCACCTGCTTTACAGTGATTGATCTTGCAAATGTTTTTTTCGGATTCCCCCTACACCCAAATTGCTGGCGCCTTTTTTCATTTACCCATGATGCCCCAAAGTTGGCATAGACAAGATTGCCCCAAGGCTGTGTGAGTAGCCCCTCTGAATATAATGCTGCTTTAAAGCAAGTATTGGACCTCAGGTCCCCCTCACACCCAAACACAATTTTGCTTCAGTACATAGATGATTTGCTTATTTTTTCTGATACAAAGTACATTTGTAGCAGAGAGACAGTAAACCTTCTCATGTTTCTCTATAACAGTAACAACAAGGTTAGCAAACATAAGCTATAATACTGCCAAGAGAAAGTGATCTTCCTGGGTCACTGCATTTCACATGGAATCTGTCACCTAATCCCAGATCGAATTAAAACTACAAAAATTTGAAAAGCCAAGAAATGTATGGCAACTACATGCCTTCCTGGGGTTAGTGGGATATTATAGAGACTGGATTCCAAATGCATCAGAACTTATGGCTCCTATATTTGAGGCTACCACTACAAATCCTTTCAAACTCACATGGGACAATGAATTGCAGATGACGGAGCTTAATAAAATTTTGTCTGAAGCTCCCGCCATTGGACTTCTTAACTATACTAAGACCTTCTCATTGTTTTGTCAGGAAGTCAATGGATTTGTTGCAGGTGTACTCACCCAGCTACATAGAGACAAACAGAGGCCCGTGATGTATGTATCAGCCTCATTAGACCCTGTCATCAAAGGCTCCCCCAGTTGTATGCGAGCCATAGCAGCCTGCATTTTGCTGCAAGATAAAATAACTGAGCTTGTACTAGATTCTGTTCTGACCCTGTATGTGCCACATGCAGTACAGGAAATCATGAATCAAGTAAATACCAGACATATGTATGCCAGTAGACTTGACAAGTACCAGTCGGCTCTTTTTGCTCCATCAAATTTAACTATCAAACGATGTGTTACTTTAAATACGGCTACTCTTCTTCCTATAAAACTGATGAGGAAGATACAACAAATGGTACTGATGCAGAACCTGAAAGTTTTTCTCTTGATTGTATGGCTCTGATAGCGATAGAAAGGGCCTCTGTCACCCCAGCAAAAGATGAGCCTTTATCAGATTGTGGCACACATTAATTCATAGATGGTTCTAGATTTTACAATAATGATGGCTAGCCACACACAGGGTTTGCTGTAACCACTACAGACACTATTTTACATCAGGAAGCATTGACACCTCGGATGTCAGCACAGGGAGCTGAGTTGTGTGCTGTAGTCAAATCACTTCAACTCCTAGAAAATCAAAGGGGAAACATTTACACTAACAGCAGATATGCATTTGGAATAGCTCTTGATTTTGGGCCCATTTAGAAAGCACGGAACTTTCTGACTAGTGCAGGGAAGCCAGTGAGACATGCAAAATTCATATTTTAGGCCTTTCTGAAACCAGCAGAAGTTGCCATCTTGAAGGTAAAAGGACATGCAAGGGGAAATTACATGACAGCCAGAGGAAATGCTTTAGTGAACCAAGCAGCAAAGGATGCTGCCTTTATGGCATTTGGAGTTACACCCACTGTAGGGGTCGCCCAGGTAGCAGGGGCAGATTCCCTTCATCAAGAACAGTGGGATATAGAAACTTTAATTCAGTTGCAGAACCGGGCCTCTGACGAAGAGAAGGATAAGTGAATCAAATGTAATGCACTCACGCTGAAGTAGTCCCGCAAATAGGACGTAACGCGTACCTGAGGGAGGAACACGCCGGACGTCACCTGCACGGCCATCTTAGAAATTGGAGTATATTGTTGTGATTGCATACTGGCACCAGTGGAGGTGCTTTTAAATGTGAGTACCTCTGTTTTATGTACAATAAAATTGCGTGATTTTATACAGAGAGCACAAGAAAGTGTTTATTTTTATCCACATGTGATCGGGGGAGTACCTTTCCTGCTGGAATCACAAGGAATTCCCACATGGAGAATGAGATCTTCATCACAAATTTTGTGTGATACATGCCTGATGGCCTGGCCTTTTTGGTCGCATCCAGGAGGTGAGAGGCTGTTAGTGGTGGTGGCAATAGGACCCACATTATCTTCTCCTGCATGAGCTTTAGTACTTGACACCATAACTCACATCGGGAGATCTCTTTTCTTATATGGACTGTTGTTTGCGCTTCACTACTTACTTTAGATCAAACGTAATGCTACCCAAAATGAGCAGGGCCTATGGAGCGCTGAGAACAGGAGGTGTCTACCCAGGAGTTTGTACCCAGTTTTAGCACAACTGGCACATGGCGTCAGTCATCCTGCTAAGGGCGCGCTGGTGGCACTTACTGACTGCTATTGGATAGCACCTGGATTTAGTGCATTTGCAACCAGGTTTTGTGCTTCGTGTCTTACGTGTGCTCTGTACAATGCAGGAAGGCCTGTCCAGGTTCCCCAAAAAACATTCTCCTAAGCCAGATTTCCCTTTCCAAAGAATTCAAATAGACTACATTTAGATGCCCAGAATAGGCACCTATGAGTGCGCTCTAGTGTGCGTTGATATGTTTTCAGGCTGGCTTGATTCTTGGCCAGTAGCCAAAGCAAATGCAATAACAACAGCAAAGAAAATTTGGAATGAAATAGTTTGTAGATATGGAGTTCCTGAAACTATTTAGAGTGACAGAGGAACCCCTTTTACTGGAGAAGGGAAGAAAGAGGTTATGGAAGCCCTTCACATACAGCAAGCTTTGAGCGATTTAATGGGATTTTGAAAAAGAGATGTGCAAAATTAAAGCAGATACAGGAAAAGCATGGGTGGAAGCTTTGCAAATAGCCCTATATTCTGTACAAACTACCCCTAAACAACCACATAGGCCGCCCCCCTATGAGATTTTATTAGGAGGGCCACCCAAAACAGGGCTATATTTTCCCCAACAGTTGCAGGCTTCTCACTCTAGTCTGTTAGAATATGTTAAGATTTTGCAAAGAACATTGAATAAAGTAGATGAAGCTGTTTACAACTCTGTCCCCAACCCAGATTCTGTTTCAGGTGTTCACAGACCCAACCAGGTGACTGTGTGGTGGTCAAGCAACACATCAGAAAGCCGCTAGAACCAAAATTTGATGGACCACATTTGGTGCTTTTGACGACCAGTTCCGCTGCCATGTTGGAAGGAAAGCCCACCTGGAATCACGCCAATCATTACAAGAAAATCCTGAAGTAATGATATCTTTTGATATTATTCATATTCAGATATTTGACGAGTCATATCGGAGTACGTGTGAGCCCCCGGCTTACCAGAGAGGAACATTGATTCCATAAAATCTGATCAGACCCCCAGACTGAAAAGCTAGTGGTCATGGGCATTTAGTGAGTAGGGACGTTGAGGGGGGGTGATACCCCACACCACTCGTTTGAAGCACATAGCACTTTGGATGATTTCAGCACTTTTCAAGCACAAGAGCACTTTCAATATCTTTATTATTGGACTATTTGCACATGAAAATTCTTTTATTATCTTAAACACAATTAGGGTGTTTATTATTACTATGTTTATGCGAGCGCTGTAATTTTGTCTGTCTGCATATATTCAGGTGACTTTCACTCTGTGTACAGCAGCTGCATCTATATATCTTGTTTATTCATTTTTCCGAAGCGCAAAGTTAATATTCTAATTTTTCACAAGTAGTCCGTCAGTTTTTGAGTTTTAAATGCGAACAATTTTGGATTTTTGAAAGTATGCAATGTGATGAAACTTTAACTAGTTATGAGCCTGTCAAATGTTTTCTAATGCATGTCACTGATGGGTCTAGCAAAAAAAAAAAAAAAAAGAGAATTAGACGGGGCAATGCAAGTGTTTAAGAAATGGTTGAAGCAGAAAGATAATGGATGGATGTTTTGTAAAATACTAATGTTTGAGGATCATCCTATGTGATCATTTGGGATCCAAAGATGAGAGAGAAGTCTGCCCCTATCTGCAGATTCCTTCCCTCCTGCCCTTGCTTCTATGTGTAAGGAGTGAGGTGCCCCCCTCCCTCCAAATTACTGTGTGAAACAATAGAGTTTAAAACATCTAAGCGTGAGTAATGTGAAATCAAAAAAGTAGGTGATGTGAAAAAAAAAAAAAAACTTTGTTGGGTAAAGTTTAAATTGTTTAATTATGGTGCTGTTGTAGAAATAAAATCCTAGTTGAAATTATTGTGAGTTCAGGTTGCTATATAACTCTAGGAGTATTTTAAACAAAGAAAGAAAATAGGTGATGTGATTGAAATCCTTTTTAATTCCTAAAAAGGTAGCTATGATTATTATAATTATTTAAATGATGTTTTCTAATGTTTAGAAAGTGAGAATGACCTGGTTGATTTTAGTATTTCAGCATGTCAGAATATTAAAGGAACTGTGCAAGTTAATGCAGCAGTTAGACACGTAAACCTGCTAGAAGAGAGAAATTAGGAGGTTATTAATGATTTAAAGAAGCAGATAGGAAACATGAAAGTGGAGAAGAATAGATTAATGAAGCAGCTTACTTCTCAAGAGTCTGGAATTTACAGCTTGCAAGGTGAATTGTATAAGAAGAAAGTCTCTGTCCAGGAATGAACTGTAACTAAAAGGCTATTGGAGGAAAGGCAAAGGTTAAGTGATTTACTGACAGAAAAATCTGAAAGCTACAGAGAATGTTTTTAATGGAGGCTTCAGAAAAACTGAGGATGTTTTGATTACTTTAAAGCAGAATGCTTTCGTGGCTGAAGATGGCCAAGCTGACTTTCAAAGAGAAACCAGGAAATGTATAAATCATGGTAAAATTAGGCATCTTGCCAAGAGGTAGAGGCACAAAAAAATGTTGTGAACAAGATTCTCTTTCTCTGTTGAAATATCTCAGTGAACAGAATTGCAGTGTCAAAGAAAAAAAGATACAATGGTGCAGACCTCATGTGAAATTCCTTCATCACTGTCCAGACTCTGGAACTAAACACATTGACATTGAAAGAAAACGGACAATAACAAAGATGTTTCAGCTGAAAAATCACAAACAGCTCAAAGAATTCATCGGAATGGTGTTATATGCGAGACAGTGGTGATGCTAACACCAAGCTGAAGCCCTTCTGTATCACCCCAACCACACCCTTTGAATGGACAAAGGAACTAGAGGGTGTCTTCAATCAGTTGAAAGTTGATATCCAGGTCACACCTTCTCTCAAATTGGCTGACCAGAACACACACGGTGGCCTAAAATGTACAACTGGATCCAATCCTCCAAAGAACACCAACTTGTGTAAAAACAGTTGCAGCTGCTGCACTACTAGTTGAGAAAGTTGCCATTTTAAGGATGAACCAACCTCTAACAGTCTATACAACACATGCAGCAAATGAAATCTTGAAAAGAGCAAGGACCAAACACTTGTCATCAGCAAGGCTGAGCAAGTATGAAGCAATCCTGCTTGAATCAGGAGAAATAGAATTGAAAAGATGTACTACAATGAATCTCGCTAGTTTTCTCCCAGAGAGAGAAGAAGACCTTGAAGAGGCAACCATAATTGCTTGGAACTCATGGAAGAAGAAATGCAGCAAATCTCCCCAGTAAGGGACATGCCTCTTGAAAATCCTGATCTGATCCTGTTTGTAGATGGCTCATGCCTGGACAAAGATGGAGTCCCAAGAACGGCATAAGCGGTGACAACATTGGAGGAAGTGATTGAGACCCAACCTCTCTCTTCATCGCTCTCAGCGCAGGTTGCCAAAGTGGTAGTACTCACCAGAGTCTGTGAGGCTGCAAAGTATCAAACGGCCAACATCTACACTGATTGCAGGTATGCTTTCGAAGTAGTCCATGGTTATGGATCCATATGGAAGAACAGAAGATTCACAACTGCTGCAGGAGAACCAATTCAAAACTGGAAATATGTTCAAGAACTTTTTGAAGCAGTCACCCTCCCAAAGGAAGTAGCCATCCTGAAAGTAAAGGCACATACTGGAGGACAAACCATGGAAGAAAAAGGAAACCAGCTGGCTAGTACCAGAAAGACCGCTGAAATGCTATTGAAATGCTGTACTCCAGAAACGCATGTCAAGACTTGTTAAGGGATGTATAATTTGTGCTAAAGATAATCCAGGAAAACCAACCAGAGTAACACAAAGACATTTGGCCAAGCCACTATTCCCTTCCAAAGACTTCAGATTGATTACATCTAATTGCCCAAATCAGGCCAATCCCAATATGTTTTGGTATGCGAAGACATGTTTTCCGGGCTGGATTGAATAGAAGCCTGGCCCGTGACTAAAGCAAATGTCAAGACAGCAGCAAGGAAGCTCCTTTCAGAAATAGTATGTCGTATCGGAGTCCCTGAAACCATTGAGAGCAACCGAGAAACACATTTCACTAATAGTTCACAAATCATGCAAATTATATGCAAGGACTTGAGAATTGAGCAGGCCTTCCATACCCCCGATCATCCTCAGTTCAGGAAAAGTAGAAAAAGGAGATTATTAAAAATAGGCTAGCTAAACAAATGCAGGGAAGGAAGGAAGGTTCAGTATTAAAACAGAGTTGTTGCCTCTGCTTCTTTACAGCATCAGGACTGCCCCTACTTATAGGACAGAGAACTTGAGCCTTTATGAGATTTTGTTTGGGGGCCCACCTAAGACAGGGTTGTGTTTTCCACATCAGACTGTTTTAATGTGTAATGATTTTGTTTTTAATGAAATTGTCTAATATAAGCAACTAACTGCGATGCACAAGCTTTGTTTTGATTCAATTAAATTCCAGATCCAGATCAAGTGACTGGAACACATAATTTACAACCAGGTGATTGGGTCCTAGTGAAAGAATACATGAAAGTGCCTTTGGGACCAAAGCTTGAAGGACCCTACCAAGTGCTCCTGACAACTGCCACAGCTGTAAAGTGACATGGATACAAGCCAGCCATGCAAGAAAGTACAGCCAATTTCAAATGATGAGTAAACTACTTTTATGCCTTAACTTGATTTAAGCAGTCAAGGCTATAGAGGAAAAACACCTGTACAAATTACAGATGATGGCGGGCATAAGGGGTAACTTGAGTAATTGCTGGATCTGTTCACAAAGGCCAGATAGTTCAAAAGGCATACACCTGGCACCTATTCCCATTAATTTAACTACATGGAAAGCTGTATCTTACAGGCCAAGCCAGAAATTGGCCTTAGTTAGGTCCTAGATATTAAACCCATTTACCTCCACTCTGATTTTAAGCAATACAAAGCTGCGCAAATATCAAAATATATATAAATACCACAAATGTTCTATCACCGTGAAAATGCACTTTATACTAAATATAACCTAAGACCCCTGGGAATGGCTCCTTGTTCAGCAGCAACAAAAGGTGTACAATGTGGCATTATGATAGAAAATATAACAAAGGCCAAAAATACAAAGTTTAAAATGGTAATTTTTCATGGATTCAACAAATTCTTTTTGTCCTCATAGGAATTATCGGTATAGGATTATTTACTTATTTGTTTTTCAGGTGTGCTAAATGTGAAGTACAAAAGATTACTACAATGGTGATCAAAATTTAGGAAAATTACCCCAAGGTAGAGATAGAGTGTTATCAGATAGTCAGATTAGCAGATTCATATGATGCCAAGATAGGTGATGCGAATGAGTAAAGATATATATATCCACATACACCCTAAGAAGAGCTTTACTCCACTTAGAAGCAAAGTAGTACTGTGGACCCTCTGGTATCATATTAGGCAGGAATGATATGGTAGTATATATATATATAGAGAGAGAGAGAGAGAGAGAGAGAGAGAGAGAGAGAGAGAGAGAGAGAGAGAGAGACGGTCACTTTAAGAAATTATGAAACGCTTGTTTCTTACTTTCCTGTGTTTTTGTTTCTATTCCTGAGAAAACAAAACTTTTGGATATGTGATGATGAGAGCTACTCACTTTTGGCTTCAAGATGGACTTCTTATCAAAAACCAGTTTAAACCTCCACAACATCTCTAAAATAGGTCCTTTCCTAACCTATCAAACCTCAAAGCTCCTGATTCACTCCCTGGTCATCTCTCGCCTCGACTATAGCAACTCCCTCCTCATTGGCCTCCCTTTAAATAGACTATCCCCCTTCAGTCCATCATGAATGCCGCTGCCAGACTCATCCACCTTACAAACCGAGCAGCATCTGCCACCCCTTTCTGCATGTCCCTCCATTGGCTGCCACTTGCCCAACAAATTAAATTAAAAATACTAACAATAAGCTACAAGGCCATCCACAACTCTGCTCCCAGCTACATCACTAGCTTAGTCTCAAAATACCAACCTAATCGTCCTCTTCGTTCCTCCCAAGACCTCCTGCTCTCCAGCTCCCTCATCGCCTCCTCTCATATTCACCTCCAAGACTTCTCCCAAGCCTCTCCCATCCTCTGGAATTCCCTACCCCAATATGTCAGACTGTCCCCAAATCTATCCACTTTCAGGCGATCCCTGAAAACTTTCATCTTCAGGGAAGCCTATCCTGCCGTTATCTAACAACTGCACTTTTATTTTCTTTATCAGCTCATCCCCCACAGTTATTGCCCCTTCTTATCACTTGACCCTCCCTCCTAGATTGTAAGCTCTAATGAGCAGGGCCCTCTGATTCCTCCTGTATTGAATTGTATTGTAATTGTGCTGTCTTCCCTAATATTGTAAAGCCTGCGCAAACTGTCGGCCCTATATAAATCCTGTATAACAATAATAATAATAACTAGAACTGTCATGGCGCTGTGATGTATCATTTCACTTTCTATTGGTCACATGGGAAAACCACCCATTTAACTGCTTGATTGCTAATAAGATACGAATATTGATTGGACTATGTTTTACGATCACACCTAGAATACACTATAAACACACCCACACTTCATGCATATTCATAAGCATATATTATATAACCTGTAATCATAACGTTAGAATCACATTCACTTTCCCTCAGTTCTCATGAATTGAGCTATTGTACTGTTATTCTGCAGTGATTAAAGCACCTTTTTTTCCCTTTTTAATTTAATCTACTATCTCATCTGAAAGGACTTGTTTTAAGACCCCCAAAATGGATTAAACAAAACTATGGTCAGTATTGTTATATCTCAGATCCAGAACTAAGTGGAACCCTTTATAGTACAAATTGATCACAGTTCCCAGTATGTGGAAATATCGATTATCTAAGATTCTATGTTATTGCATCTAGTTTTTTAGGTATACCACCAGGTATACCATTCATACATAGAGGGTTATATGTTATATGTGGAGATAAAGCTTACATCTGGCTTCCTACTAATGTTACATTGTTATATTGGGAAGTTATTACCTGCTTTGGCTGTTCACAAAGATACAGTGCGACCAGGTCAAAGTCCAGAATACCCTTTAGGGCCGGTTCACACTGGAGCAGCGCGATGCCGCGCGACTTCGCGGCCCGTTCACATCTAGGCGAATTGTCAGGCAACTTGAGTCGCCTGACAATTCGCCTCAATGCTGTGCAAATGGGGTCCATTCTAATAGGAGCGAATCGCTTTGCTCCGCCTTAGAAAAATGGTCCCTGCACTATTTTCAGGGCGATCTCAGGCGGCTTGCATTGACTTCTATGATAGAAGTCTCCTCGCAAGCCGCCTTGAGATCGCCTCGAGCGCCGCATCGCGCCACTTCGCGCCGCTCCAGTGTGAACCGGCCCTTAGAGTTTAAAAGAGAGCTGTTCACTGAAGGTGACATGACATGGTCATGGTTCCCTTCCTGGACAGGATGGGGAATTGAAGCAATGAAAATAATAAATATTTACACTAGAATTGTAGATGAGATTATTAACCTTACTACCACTGATATAGGTTTATTAAGTGAGGAAATGGCTCAGCTTAAAAAAGTATTATTAGTGCACAGATTAACACTAAATTATCTCACTGCAGCTCAAGGTGGGATGTGTAAGGTTATGTGTAAGGTTATTCACACTGACTGTTGGATATACATTTCTGATAATGAATAAATTATTAAAGGGCATCTTGCTAAGATAAGAGAACTACAGAATAAGGCCAGAGATGTTGCTAAAGATGGATGGAAGCCCTTTAAGGGATTAGGAGGTTTTGGTGATTTTTTTTATATGGCATAGCAACTTGGTTACAGAAATTAGGTGCTTACATTGTGATATTCCTGCTTCTCATATTTGTTATTTACTTCCTCATCAGGCTATGCCTCTGTGTGACTAGTCCACCAGCCCTGATGAACCTATCATTCTGAGAAAGCTAGGAGAGAGCTGAACAGGAACCAGTCTCTCTGCACCAATGTAGCAGGAGTTACCAGCAATCGGCTGAAGGTAACGCAGAGAAGAATGGTGTCAAATAAACAAAAGGAGCATGCAGGCGTGCACACATAGGATGGAAGGTGTGCCTGGGCACACCCTAATCACCCTGTCCTGTGCAGATTCCCCCTGCTGCCTGGCTGCAGAGAAAGGGAATGAGGAATCTCTGTCCTCAGTCTCTTTCTCTGTCTCTGTTTAGACCCCTGATATTTCACCAAAGCCCCCAGCAGGGCTCCTAAATAAAATTGTCTAAAAAATAATAAAATATAATATTGTAAAAAAATAATAAAAAAACTAAATTGTAAAAATAAAAATAAAATAAAATAAAAATAAACCACTGACACCTATCTCTGCTCTACTGATACCGTCCTCTGCCCTTCTGACATATACACACACACACACACACACTCATGTTTGCTTGCGCTTTGTGGTGCACACCCTAATGCAATAGGCTGCACACACCTATGAAAAGGAGGTAAATGACATGGACTTTCACTGTATTGTTCATTTAAGCACAAGAGACTCCACTTTGTTCACAATGTTGAAATATGTTCTATAACCTTCACTTAACGCACAGACACAACTTCTGCTAGAAGCTCTCTCTGTATCTACTCCCCCCTCCCTTCTAAAGGTTTTACCTTTGCAATTGTTCTATTCGCTAGCTTTTAATAATATATATAGTTACATAGTTACATAGTTAGTCAGGTTGAAAAAAGACACAAGTCCATCTAGTTCAACCAAAAAAAAAAAAAATTTGAAAAATTATATATAACCATACAATCCCATATACAATCCTTCACCCACAGTTGATCCAGAGGAAGGCAAAAAATCTCAGCAAAGCATGATCCAATTTGCTATAACGGGGGGAAAAAATCCTTCCTGATCCCATGAGAGGCAATCGGATTCACCCTGAATCAACTTTACTTAAAAATGTTAGTACCCAGTTATATTATTTACATTAAGGAAAGAATCCAGGCCTTTTTTAAAGCAATCTACTGTGCTGGGCAAAACCACCTCTGGAGGGAGTCTATTCCACATTTTCACAGCTCTAACTGTGAAGAAACCTTTCCGTATTTGGAGATGAAATCTTTTTTCCTCTAGATGTAAATAGTGCCCCCTTGTCATTTGTGATGACCTTAAAGTAAATAACTCAACACCAAGTTCACTATATGGACCACTTATGTATTTGTACATATTGATCATATCCCCCCTCAATCTCCTCTTCTCAAGAGATAATAAATTCAGTTCCTATAATCTTTCCTCATAGCTGAACTCCTCCATGGCTCTTATTAGTTTGGTTGCCCTTCTCTGCACTTTCTCCTGTTCCCCAATATCCTTTTTGAGAACTGGTGCCCAAAACTGAACTGCATATTCCAGGTGAGGTCTTACTAATGATTTGTACAGGGGCAAAATTATGTCTATTTCTGGAGTTCATACCTCTCTTAATACAAGAAAGGATTTTGCTTTCTTTGGAAACCGCAGCTTGGCATTACATGCCATTATTAAGCTTATGATCTACCAAAACCCTTAGATCCTTCTCCACAATGTATTCCCCCAATTGTACTCCCCCTAGTATGTATGATGCATGCATATTCTTAGCCCCCAAATGCATAACTTTACATGTATCAATATTAAACCTCATTTGCCACATAGTCACCCAATTAGACAGTGCATTGAGGTCTGATTGTAAGTTGGAGACATCCTGTAAGGACGTTATTCCACTGCATAGCTTGGTGTCATCTGCAAACACTGAAATGCTACTTTTAATCCCAGACCCTATATAATTTATAAATGTATTGAAAAGTAAGGGTCCCAACACTGAACCTTGAGGTACACCACTGATAACCTTAGACCATTCAGAATAAGAATCGTTAATCACAACTCTTGATCTTTCCAAGCCTGTAGACTTTACATTAGCCGTGTGTGGGGAACGGTGTCAAACGCTTTTTCAAAATCCAAGTATACCACGTCTACAGCCACCCCTCTGTCTAAGGTTTTACTTACCTCCTCATAAAAAGAAATCAGGTTTGTTTGACAACTTCTGTATTTCATGAATCCATTCTGTCTGTTGCTTAAAACGGAAAATTGTATACTCACCTTTCCGTAATTTTCCTTTCCTGGTGCATCTTCATGGCAGCATACACATGGGTTGTGGCTCCGCCCCCACAACATGATAGGACTGGTTAACTATAAATCAAAGACAGACCCGGCTCACAGCATTCTCTGTAACTCTCACCAATTTGGGCAGGAATCTGTATGCTGCCATGACGATGCACCAGGAAAGGAAAATTACGGAAAGGTGAGTATACAATTTTCCGTTTTCCTGGTGCATCATGGCAGCATACACATGGGACCTAACTCGCCATATGGGAGGGTGCAAGAAAAATTTTGTAATGATCAGAAGCGCAATTATGCACCATGAATTTTCCAAATTTTACTGTCGTGAGCCGGGTTCACTTAATGTGTAAGGTGTTTCCTGGGAGGAGCATATTGCTGACTTGCAAATAGTCTCAAGAGACACTCAGCACTGAGCTTTGCACGGAGCTGGCACTGCCCTAGTTGAATGTGCTCTTAAGTCACCCGAAACAGGAAGGTCTTGTGGAGAGTCGGCTCTTTTAATTGTCTTAATCTAGGATATGACTGTACATGTTGATGCTGATTGGCCCTGCCTTAAGCCACGCTGGAATCAAGTACAGATTTCAGCTTTCCTGAATGAAAAGGTAGCT
>BLSH010115257.1:385960-396162 GCA_018402905.1 Glandirana rugosa
TTCTTTCGAAATTTGTTCGAAACTGCATTCACTGTCGCAAAGGGAAACGAAAGGTATACGAAAATTGAAGAAAAGAGACAAAACACCCGCAAACGGTAAAGATTCTACCGACGTCGTCACGTTCATATGAGACTCGTACTCTCCGTCCTTCACTACGCCAGAGACACTGGTCAAACGACCGATCTTGAAGTGGTTCGACTACTAAACCTGTACGAGTCCGTGACTAGAGTGATTACCGTTTTACACTGTCAAAATTTACCAAAATACTGTAAAAACCCGTTGTGTACCACCTCGAGAGATGAGTACGTACGACCTACGAATACACGAGTAACAAACGTAAAGGGAAACGCTGTCACTTACGTCAAAGCTTGTTTAAAGCTTTCTTTGAGAGGCCTGCACCACCAGCATCGTGCTCCAACCATATCGCTCATTTAGAGACTGTACAGGAAGGACATCCACCCAGGGTTCCAACCATATAGCTCATTTAGAGACTGTACAGGAAGGACATCCACCCAGGAGAAGCTGAAATATGCCCCCCAGACCACCAGAATGGGGCTCCAACCATATAGCTCGTTTAGAGACTGTACAGGAAGGACTTCCAACCAAGAGAGGCTGAACTTGGCTGGGGCGACAAGCGGTAAGGGATACCTCGCGACTCCAGTCCTGATCAGGTGAGGAAAAAAAGGAGAATGCTGTGAGCCGGGTCTGTCTTTGATTTATAGTTAACCAGTCCTATCATGTTGTGGGGGCGGAGCCACAACCCATGTGTATGCTGCCATGATGCACCAGGAAAACATTTTTTTCCAACAAGAACTCATCTATGTGGTCTTTTTTTAAACTCTCCAGTATCTTCCCAGCTATAGAAGTTAAACTAACAGGTCTATAGTTACTTGGTAAATCCTTTGATCCCTTTTTAAATATGGGCACCACATTGGCCCTACGCCAATCCAGTGGTACTATTCCAGTCATTAAGGAATCCCTAAAAATGAGATACAATGGCTTTGAAATGACAGAGCTCAATTCCTTTAGGATCCGTGGATGGATGCCATCTGGTCCAGGTGCTTTATCTACCTTTATTCTGTCTAAATACTTCCAGACCATTTCACTTTTGAGCCATTGTGGATCATTTGGGGCTGTCTCACTACCACCCCCATTATGGACATGAGCTCCCCCATGCTCCTTTGTATACACAGAGCTGAAGAATGTATTTAATAAGTTTGTCTTCTCTTTGTCCCCAATCACACACTCTAGATTATTTTGTTAAAGGCCTACATATATAATATATTTCTATTTGTTCATTTTTAATAACATCTCACACCACCCCTTTTTATCTATGTATAAAATATCATGTAATAATACATTTTGTCAGAACGTACATTTTAAACACAATGATTGTGTCCTGTGACTCTGTTCTTGCAATTGCAAAATTAACTTTTAATTTTAGAGTCACAATCAGAAACTTCCCATAACACACACCATCCATTTTTATTGTCATACTTATGCTGGCGATACACTATACGAAAAATCATTTGAACCCACTTTAGAAAAACGAACACTGGGCCTGAGAGCAAACGGTAGTGCCATCATGGAATGACTAATAAATCGTTCAATGGACATAAATGAACCAGTTTTTTCACATATATCTAGTGCAAACAGTTTATTTATTGTTTGTTCGGCAGAAAATTTCCAAACCTTTCCGTTTTTTTTTTGGCTCAAAAACGTCCAAAGATTACTGGTTTGTGGCCATTAACTAGCTGAATAACGAATGGTCTGTTCAAATGACTAAATTTGGCCGATTTTTCGTATAGTGTATGGCCAGCATTCGTTTTAATGTTTATAATAAAAGCAATGTTTTTTATACAATTGAGTTTGTTGCCTACAAATTCCCAACAGATATTTTTGTATGTATTCATATCGATTAAAGGGATGGTGCCAACCTCTGTCCACACCAGAAACTCATTTTTCATTTTAAATACAATCCAGTCTGCCATTAACCAATTTTGTGACTAATCATAAACTAATCATATAAATGCAGTGAGACAGCCATGTGCCTGGCATAAGCCAATCAGGAGACAGCCATAGGTCAGTGACGTGATGCCCATGAGCCAGACATGTGACTACCATGAGCTAATCATGTTACTGGCATGAGCCAATTATATTACCTGTAAGGGGAATATACAGAACTGCGCTACAGATTCTAAAAAAACTCTAAAGCCTCGTACACACGCTGCGATTGCCGTACAAGCGCACATCCAATTTTTTCCAAAACCGACTGTCCGTGATTTTGTCTAGCGTACTGACGTTAGTAAAATTATCGTTCAACAAAGGCAAACGTAGTGATGTGCTACGAGTGTATAAAGAGGAAGTTCAGTTTTCGTGTGTCACCCTTTGGGTCCCTTCCGCTACATTTTGCTATTTCAATTGCTGCTTCACGAATGTGAATTATGAATTATGAAGGCAGGTTTACACGACAAAACACTTACGGGTCATTCCTGGGTTCCGAACATGCGTGTTTGTACTTTCAACTTTTGTTTGCCCAACTTCTGTACTGACCAGCCGAAAATCGGACGTGGCCTTGTCGGCAGACAAAAATTTTCTAGTCGGCTCATCTAGCTTTTGTTGGATGATAAATAAAAATCGGCTGTTAAATGGAGAATACTAGCAGTCAGATTGTTGGACGACGGACTGTGTGACAGATTGTTGGAAGACGGACCTCTTTAGAGAGGCAGCTGCTATATAATTTTGATGTGGACCATCAAAAGAAATGCCATATATAAAGTGGACAGTGCTACCACCGTTATGCTCAAAAATCTATACTCAGACACTATAAACTATATATACAGTATCTCACATAAGTGAGTACACCCCTCACATTTTTGTAAATATTTTATTATATCTTTTCATGTGAGAACACTGAAGTAATTACACTTTGCTACAATGTAAAGTAGTGAGTGTACAGCTTGTATAACAGCGTAAATTTGCTGTCCCCTCAAAATAACTCAACACACAGCCATTAATGCCTAAACAGCTGGCAACAAAAGTGAGTACACCACTTAAGTGAAAATGTCCAAATTGGGCTCAAATAGCCATTTTCCCACCCAGTCATGTCACTCGTTAGTGTTACAAGGTCTCAGGTGTGAATGGGGAGCAGGTGTCTTAAATTTGGTATTATCACTCTCACTCTCTCATACTTGTCACTGGAAGTTCAACATGGCACCTCATGGCAAAGAACTCTCTGAGGATCTGAAAGAAAGAATTGTTTCTCTACATAAAGATGGCCTAGGCTATAAGAAGATCGCCAAGATCCTGAAACTGAGCTGCAGTACGGTGGCCAAGACCATACAGTGGTTTAACAGAACAGGTTCCACTCAGAACAGCCTCGACATGGTCAACCAAAGAAGTTGAGTGCATGTGCTCAGCGTCATATCCAGGGGTTGTCTTTAGGAAATAGAGGTATGAGTGCTGTCATCATTGGTGCAGAGGTTGTAGTGGTGTGGGGTCAGCCTGTCAGTGCTCAGACCATACGCCATACACACACTGCATCAAATTGGTCTGCATGGCTGTCATCCCAGAAGGAAGCCTCTTCTAAAGATGATACACAAGAAAGCCCGCAAACAGTTTGCCGAAGACAAGCAGACTAAGGACATGGATTACTGGAACTATGTCCTGTTGTCTGATGAGACCAAGATAAACTTATTTGGTTCAGATGGTGTTAAGCGTGTGTGGCGGCAACCAGGTGAGGAGTACAAAGACAAGTGTGTCTTGCCTACAGTCAAGCATGGTGGTGAGAGTGTCATGGTCTGGGGCTGCATGAGCCCTGCCGGCATTGGGGAGCAACAATTCATAGAGCTACAATTCATTGAGAGAACCATGAATGCCAACATGTACTGTGACATACTGAAGCAGAGTATGATCCCCTCCCTTCGGAGACTGGGCCACAGGGCAGTATTCTAACATAATGACAACCCCAGACACACCTCCAAGACGACCACTGCCTTGCTAAAGAAGCTGAGGAAAACAACTGTGGTGGATGACCGAAGAATTCTTTCCCTGCTGAAGAAAACACCCTTCACAAAAGTTGGCCAGATCAAGAACACTCTCCAGGAGGTAGGTGTATGTGTGTCAAAGTCAACAATCAAGAAAAGACTACACCAAAGTGAATACAGAGGGTTCACCATAAGATGTAAACCATTGGTGAGCCTGAAAAACAGGAAGGCCAGATTAGAGTTTGCCAAACAACATCAAAAAAAGCTTTCACAGTTCTGGAACAACATCCTATGGACAGATGAGACCAAGATCAACTTGTACCAGAGTGATGGGAAGAGAAGAGTATGGAGAAGGAAAGGAACTGCTCGTGATCCAAAGCATACCACCTCATCAGTGAAGCATGGTGGTGGTAGTGTCATGGCGTGGGCATGTATGGCTGCCAATGGAACTGGTTCTCTCATATTTATTGATGATGTGACTGCTGACAAAAGCAGCAGGATGAGTTCTGAAGTGTTTTAGGCAATATTATCTGCTTATGTTCAGTCAAATGCTTCAGAACTCATTGGTTGGCACTTCACAGCGCAGATGGACAATGACCCGAAGCATATTGCGAAAGCAACCAAAGAGTTTTTTAAGGGAAAGAAGTGGAATGTTATGCAATGGCCAAGTTAATCACCTGACCTGAATCCGATTGAGCATACATTTCACTTGCTGTATACAAAACTGAAGGGAAAATGTCCCAAGAACAAGCAGGAACTGAAGACAGTTGCAGTAGAGGCCTGGCAGAGCATCACCAGGTATGAAACCCAGCGTCTGATGATGTCTATGCGTTCCAGACTTCAGGCTGTAATTGACGGCAAAGGATTTGCAACCAAGTACTAAAAAGTGAAAGTTTGATTTATGATTGTTAATCTGTCCCATTACTTTTGGTCCCTTAAAAAGTGGGAGGCACATACACAAACTGTTGTAATTCCTACACCGTTCACCTGATTTGGATGTAAATACCCTCAAATTAAAGCTGAAAGTCTGCAGTTAAAGCACATCTCGTTTCATTTCAAATCCATTGTGGTGGTGTATAGAGCCAAAAAGATTAGAATTGTGTCGATGTCCCAATATTTATAGACCTGACTGTATATATTTATTATGATAAAGACACACTTCCAAAACCAACACCAGTAAGCTATAAACAATGCAAATGAAAGAAAAACGTAACACAGCAACCCATGTGAGAATACCTAACTATCTAACTAACTATATGCAAGTGAGGGAAACACATATAAGCAAACAGGACAGGCACACAAGATGAGGGGAACGGGGACCCAGGTACTGGAAGCAGAAAGAGAGAAGAGGGAACAGGAAGCAGGTTACAGGTCTCAAGATCAGGATACAGGATCAAGGACAGGACCGGGTCTGACTCAGGCAGGGAGACGGCTTGCAGGCAAAATACCGAAGCACTGGACAAAGGCGAGCTTACATACCTCCAGCAGTCCTATCAGGTACAGCCTAGTTACCTGTATGGTCTATCTGCTGGGAGACACCTGTTGTTGGTCAACAGAACTACACCCATTGGTTCTAAATGCAATAGTGCCACCAGCAGGTGACCCAAGCAATGACACAGGTCCTGACAGTCCCCTCCCCCCCCCCCATTAAGGAGCGGCCTCCAGACGCTCCATTCTGCCGTTAGCCTGACAGTCCATATGGGTGTGGGAAAAGTCCAGAAAAGTCTCCTCTCTAAGTCTGCCGACTTCTTTGCACTCTTCAGACCAGAGTCTTTTAACCCACTGAGGGGCGTGCATAAGAAGGTTGCTACTAGAAATGATGGTGTGGGTGATAGTGAGTGCTGCTGAAGTTTCAGCCTTCAGTGTTCTCTTTTTGGACCCATGACCCTATTTGCTGCTGGATGTAGAAAAGAAAGGTCTCTGAGCTCTCTAGTAAATCTTGCCAGCATCTCTTTAGATGCAGCAAAGGTAGCTGCCAATACATCATGGTGGAGGGGGTGGATGCATCAACTGAAAAAAGAGGAGACTAGGACTGTTACAGCAGTGTTGTTTCAGTACATTTCTGCTTCCATTAAGCTTGGTGCTAAATATTCATGTGGTTGCTTATTTATGTCATGCCTAAGTGGCTACTGCAATTGCTTTGACTTCTACCTGCAGGCTGCAGACCACAAGGTAACTAATGGTAGCAGGCACATCGAAAAAGGTCCACACTGCCAAGCTGTGTGGACCTGCCTTGAAGATATCACCAACCTGTATCTGTGTGCCAGTGGCAACAGATGCCTTTTAATGGCTGTTGTTTTCTGCAAAGGACCCCTGACCCTTGTCAACTTTCTACCTCTTTCATTATAATGATGCTCTTCTGCCTCTTCCTAAGGGCTGACTTCTTCTCCACTGCATGGCACCCAAGTGCGGTCTGCCACTTTATGCTTCACTCTTGAAGCCTACCACACAAAAAGCACCAGGTGACGGCACTTCACTGCATGTTACTGAAACTGCCTGCTCATTACCTCCCTGCCCAGAGTGTGGCTTTCATAGGAGCTCTGACAGGCTTTGAGAAGAGGTTCTCAAGCCACTCTTCCTCAACTTCAATGTGGTTTTCAAAAATAGGTCAACCATTAATCAGATGTTCTTGTTAGCGAAACATATTACTTCAGCCAACATAACCTGTTCCTTAATTGTAAACAGCCCTGTGAAAAGGGAATTATTATATGAAGCATTACAGAAGTCTCTAAAACGTTGATTAAACTAGTGGAGATGACATTTCCAAATACAAGAAAATAACTAAAATTGCAAGGAAAAAAATCAAAACGAATTAGTGTTAAGGTGAACCTGTGGACTCACCTTACCTTGAGCATATGATCCACGTAGCACACACACCTTATAAAATCGTATCTTTTCTTTTTACTATGTGCTGTTTTAGTGATATATACATTTTACGTCATTTAAAAAAACCCTCTTTTTACTAGGAATGTTTGAAAATTAGGGAATTAAATTCTGCCAGTAGCAATACAATGGTCACAGAGGCACTAGTATATTTGCCTAGTGGTCTCAAATTGCCGTAGCAAACATCTCTTCATCTGTAAACATAAGGGCTCATGTAGACTTGCAGTTGGGGGGGGGGGGGCAGTGCAAACATGCAGTTGAGCTTCCTTTTTACCATTTACCACTTTAACCAACCCCTCCTAAGCTGCAAAGGCAGCCGATGGGGGCATCACCATTAAAAAAATGGAGGCACCCATGCCTTTGCAAAAATGATCCTCAGCACATGGCCATTAGCTCCATGAATGCAACCCATTCAAGTGAATGGGACGGTGTTATAAATGCCCCACAACCGAGTGCAATGCATGCAGTTGCACTGCAGTTGTGTAGCATTTGCAGTGTTAAAACAGGAAATGAAGATGTGATATATCACCTCCTCACACCTACCAAGTGGCTCCGAAAACTGTTTCTAACTTGGATTGCATCTAAACTCAGTCTAATACAGATTGTTAGCTTGTGTTTACTTGTCAGGGTAGAAGGGATGCTAGAGTCTCTAACATTGAGATTGTCATCCTAATCCTACAGCAACTACCTGCTTTTTCTTTCCAGGCACTTTTCAGCCCAGCGTGTCCAATAAAAGATGGAGGTCAAAATCATTTCTAGCACCCAAACTTCCAGCCACACATTTATACTCATGCTACTGTGGAAAAGCAACTGAGGCTCCTGATGACAGGCTTTTAGTAAAATCAGTAAAAGCAGAAAAGCAGCTGTAGCTATATTGTGCTTACTGATCTCAACAATGGGATGCAAAAATACATACAGGTGCACAGTTTGACTATAACCCCTTCTTCCTTTGAACTCCACCTATTTTTTTGTGTACTGTCCAAACACCTGTTCTATATAATAGCATTGCATGTACATGACACTACCGGCTGCAGATACTGTAGATGAAACTACATGTATGATTGGTATCAATTATCTCTGCTCTGCTCAACCCACCATGTATAAAGCCAGACCAAACTACTTAAAGAGAAGTTCAGTAAAACCTTGGATTGCAAGCATAATTCATTCCAGAAACATGCTTGTAATCCTAAGCACTCGTATATCAAAGCAAATTTCCCATAAGAAATAATGTAAACTCAGATGATTTGTTCCACATCCATTTATTCATAAGTCCTTCTGTTTATAATCCATATAAAAAGATCATAGCAATGTGACTAGGTTGTACATCCACAAATGGCAGCCTCCACAAGGGGATTAGAAGCAAAATCCAGCAAGAGCTACAGAGTATAAAATAGAAGAGAGGCACCTCTAGGTGTAGCATTATGGTTACATTCAATGAAGATACAACATTTAGCAACTCACATGGTTGATGAATAAAACAGGCACATCTAAGTATGCAGGCATCCGGGGTAAAGCTGTCCACATAGACCATCCTGTGCACCGCCAACTCACCACTGTCAGTCTGCAATCGTGACCAGGAAGACTACCCTGCAGTAGAGCAATCTGAAAGCGAGGCTTGAATCGCTCGTGGAGCGCAGCATGGAAGGGATGACACTGATGGCGGTGCGGTGTATGGTCTATGTGGACAGCTTTACCCCGGGTACCTGCATACTTAGATATGCCTGTTTTAATCATCAACCATATGAGTTGCTAAATGTTATATCTTCATTAAATGTAACCATATTGCTACACTTAGAGGAGCCTCCCTTCTCTTTTATACTCAGTTGTGACATGACGCTACTTGTATATCAAGACATCGCTTGTTTATCAAGTCAAAATATATAAAAAAAATTTTGCTTGTCTTGCAAAACACTCTCAGACCAAGTTACTCGCAATCTAAGGTTTTACTGTACGGGCAAACATTTTTTGGGATATACTTCTCTTTAGAGTCACAGAAGTACATTTACTGTAGTACGCGTGTGACCCAGAGTCAGCAAATGTCTGGCTATTGCTCACTATCAGCCAACAGGGTAGAGCCACGCCAGGCTTGGGAAGGAACCCCACAATATTGTTGGGATCCACCCATCTGCCTGATTGGCAGCTGACTCTGCCTTTAAGCACAGAGCCAGTTTCACCATCCCTTCTCCAGCATGGAGCTCAAGTAAGTATTGGAGCAAAGCTGAGAGCAGTAACTAACAGTCGCTGTTCTTCACACCAAGCAGACCCAGAGGTGGTGCTGGGATCAGTAGCCACAGAAGGACAGCTGGGCACTAGGACTTTGCTACCCAAACAAGGGACCCACGGTCCCTGCCTGTAAAGGGCACTTGCTACCTATCCAAAAGTGCCAGTTGCTCCTGGGAATTGTAGCGCTTCAAGCAAGTATTGTGCTGGAGGAAGCTGAGGAAAATAGCTGTACAGAAGAAGTTTGTCCCTTAAAAAGTTCTACTACAGCCAAGTGGACATCCCATATTACCCTTCTCCCTATCCAAGTTTAACCCCCTAATAAAAATTCAAAACAAAGCACTTGACTGTTCCTTGTCTCAAGTGTGCTGTGAAAATGTAGCGTGCCTGGCTGTGCAAGGTGGTAGATCCCTTTACACTTGTGGCTCCTTAGGGGGTGCACTACATATGTTTGTTTATTTCTTTTGTAACCCTAAATTAATTTGGTTAACCTAGTTTCAGACCAAGCTTTAACTGTTCAAATGAATACCCAAATTTTTGCTTATTCAGCTCTCTATTCGGAGGGAACCAAACATCATACATAGAAGCAGTATTTCTACCACTTCTATATATGACAGCTTCCTGCTGTTAATGGTTACTAAAGAAGCAATAAGTGGTTGCACCCGCTGTGTAACTAGTAGCTGCTGACATCACCAGGAACCCCTGCTTACAAAGGAGCAGAGGTGACATCACTGCCGAAATATGGCCACTGGCATAGGGGTAGCATCAGGGGTCGCAATTGCAACCCCACCCATTGCTCCAGGGGGCCCGTGCGTTCCCCTGTCACTGTGACGAGGCAAGTGGAATCCGGGTCAAAGTGCACTGTCAGCAGCCAGGAGGTCCCCCACAAAAAATATGTATGAGAAGCTCTAAGCTTATAGCGGCATTTTCAAGTTTGGAGTGGAGAGCTGAAGAGTAGCTGAGGGAGGACAGGGTGAGGCAAGCCTTGGATGGGAAAGTATCAGTACTGACAACAAGGCGGGGACCTACAATGAGCTCTCACGGGGCTGAGCAAGGGAGGAGGAGGAGGAGAGCAGTGGAGCCTGCAGCTCCTCAGGAGGGGGAGGGGGTGGG
>BLSH010115257.1:400645-415742 GCA_018402905.1 Glandirana rugosa
GATCTTATTGAGACATAGGGGTAACAAATGAATCTATCACGTAGTCCAAGTCGTTAAGAATTACACGGCTGTGACGAAATGGAGGTTCTTTTTACACGCGTGGACAAACATATCGTCAAGAACCTTGAATCGGTCAAGTTTAAGGTGTGGGAACTTACGATAAGAACACTAAGGATCTTGGACGGATCAAAGGGGTCTGCGCTACTTGAACAGAACCCAGGGCAGTTTAGCTCATCTGTACTTTGCTGCTTGGACTAGTTTATTGAACAATGTCCTATATGTCTTTCAACACTTTTCAATAGTTCTTATCATTTCCAAACTATGAACTAGTATATTTTTTTTGCGTGACTATCTGCAGCACAGCTCAGGTCATTTTACGTCACCAGCACATTTATTTTAACAGTGTCTGGGGAAACTAGGCAGGTTCTAGGAATCACAAGAATAGCATTCAAGGGTGTGGAATTTGAACTGGCTAAGTTCCAAGAACTGCTATACAAACAGGTGCGCACATTTTTCTTGGAGGTAAAGCAGTGTCGGCACATTAAGAATTGCTGAACCTGATGCACTATCTAAGTAAACAATGGGGATACAGAGTTATTCTAGTGGCTCTGTAATATCAAAAACATCCTTATTCATTAAATGCAGTAACCTAAAGCAACCAGAATTCATAATACATCTTGCAATAATCTGAAATGAGTGCATTTAAATCTGATTGTGAATACTAATGGTTTACTGCAGTTTCTAATTTAAATAAATTATTCGTATTCAGTTGATAAAACCACATTTGCTCAGTAGACAAAACTATAGTATTGTGCAAAATCATCACTCCTTATGAGGGCAAAATGATTGTCAGCAAAAGTGCTACGAGAGACCCAAGGTATCCTGCACCGGATGGGCACTGAGATTGAATGAAATGTTTTGGGGCTTTTAGCATGCCATGACAAAAAGTCAGTGAGGCTTATTCTTGTCTCATAGACATCTTTTTTCTCTTTTTTTGCTTTCTCACTTGCATAAATCTAATTCATTAGTACTCTGGCCCATTGCAGGAAAGGTTATCAGGCCAGGCAACTATTGCATTCAAAAATATCCTTGCAGTGCTGAATCTACCACAACTTATTGTGCTTTTTCCCAACTAAAGCTTGACTCTGTCTGGGCTACATACTCTCCCTACTCCCAACCCCCCCACCCCCCCCCCGTCCCCATGCCTTTCCACCAAAATGTTATGCTATTCTTTTTATTTTATACCTACGTTTCTCTGACCTCTTTTGGCAGGGGACCTGGGTCTTCAGTTCCCTCCATGTATTGGGCAGTCTTACATAATGCAGAAAGCAGAACTGATGTGATGACGTCAGCGCCGCTCTCTACTTTAATACATTGATAGTATGTGGTGCCATGGTGAGCATGGGACTACTTGTCTGTCCATAGCCTTCTGGCTTTTCTAATGCTAGGTGTCATTCAAACCTAAAAAGAAGTACTGCTTAGATGCCCCAATGTATCCCTCCAGCCGGTTCTAATCCCTGCTGCCTGGTGCTGGTTTTGCTAGTGAAGGCTCATCAGACTTAGTGGTAGTTCTACAACAAAGGGGCGCATCTCCGCACTCTGTTAATGTACATAACAGTCGTAAAAATCTGTCAGATGGCTTCAGCTTGGTCTCTACCAACTGAGCCTGACGAACCTTCACTAGCAAGACCAGTGGTGTACAATTAACAGAGTGAAGTGATACGTCATTTTTGTTGTAGGCTTGGAGCAATTTGACACAGAAGACTGAGGACAGCTTCTGCTCAGGTTATCTACTGATAGTCATTGGCAACTTAACAGCTAACTGAAGGCAGGCCAACAACACTGGTGCTAATTGTGAGGTAGTGTTTTAGCATTGTCAACCCGCAACAGACAGTACTGTTTCTGGAAAGCTCTACAGATAGGAAACATTGCAACAGAAATTCACACAAGGAAAAAAAAACTTGCTCAGCAAAACTGTATACTAGTTGCAAACGGTACCAGGGAATTATTGGCATCGGGGACTATTAGCTTGTTACTGCAGTTTAAAGTCTTCAGCAAGGGTCTAGAATTAATAAAAACATGAAAAACTGCAGAAGAAAACATATACTGGGTTGACTCCTAAGGCTTGCTGCACACAATAGTTATTTTTCTTAACATTGCTTTAAAATAAATTTCATTATTTAATTAACACTTTTTTAAGAGTATTATTTTATGTATAAAATATGTTTTCTGCTAAAGTAGCAACACAACAACATCTATAAACTAACATATCAATAAAGGGTATGGTGACAAGTATCTGTGCCAGCTTTCTCGTTTAAATTCATATTCATAACGTAAATCAAAATCATTTTCTATATACAGTATATTAACCACTTCCTACCGCAGTATTCAGAATGACGGCTGGGAAGTGGTCGAGCTATCCTGACTGGGCGTCATATGACGTCCTCAGGAAAACATGCCGGTGCGCGCCTGGGGGGCGCGCATTGCGGCGATCGGTGGTGTGGGGGATCAGTCTGACCCCCACGCATTACTGATCTCGGTAAAGCGCTTCCATTGGAAGCACTTTACCACGTGATCAGCCGTGACCAATCACGGCTGGTCACAGGGTAAACAGGAAAGCCGTTTATCGGCTTTTACTGTACTCGGGTCTGCAGACCTGAGTAGTGGAGAGCTGATCAGCTGCTCTCCTGACAGGGGGGTCTGTGCTGATGGTTTTGTCAGCACAGCCCCCCCTCGGATCGCCACCCTAGACCACCAGGGAGCCTGCCCAGGGACCACCAGGTATGTGCTCACCCAGGACCACGAGGGAGCCAACCAGGGACCACCAGGAAGCCAATCATGATCACCAGGGAAACCACCCTAGACCACTAGGTAAGGGTCACAGTGCCCAACATGGATGACACTCAGTGCCACCTTCAGATGCCACCCTAGACCACCAGGGAAATGGCCCCTATCAGTACATCTGCCCACCAGTGCCCCTATCAGTGCGTACCAGTGCCACCTATCAGTGCCCACCAGTGCCACCTATCAGTGCCCATCAGTGCCACCTATCAGTGCCCAGTGCCGCCTATGAGTGCCCATCAGTGCCGCTTATCAGTGTCCGTCACTGCTGCATATCAGTGCCCATCAGTACTGCATATCAATGTTACCTATCAGTGCCCGTCAGTGCAGCTTATCAGTGCGGTCTATCAGTGCCCATCATTGCTGCATATAAGTGCCTCATCATCAGTGCCCGTCAGTGCCACCTCATCAGTACTGCCTCATCAATGCCCATCAGTGATGGAGAAAATGTACTTATTTACAAAGTTTTTTTCAAAATTTTCGGTCTTTTTTTATTTGTAGCGCAAAAAATAAAAACCGCAGAGGTGATCAAATACCACCAAAAGAAAGCTCTGAAAGCTGAAAATTGGTCTGGTAGGAAAGTGTTCTAAGTGCATGGTATTGAAGTGGTTAAAGTCTTGTAATCCATCAAATGGAATTGGCATGTATTTATATTTAATTGTCTTTATGTGTAACGTTGTGAGATCATATAGATATTTCTAATGCCTACCTCAAGCAGACCTAATGTGACAACAGTAAACAAAAAGTCTAGGAATGACAATCAGTGCAATTAACTGCAATGAATCAGAGCTTTCTGTATGTGCAAAGACACAAGTCAGTAGGAAAATTTACCATCTGAGCAAATAGTATTTTATGTTCTGGCATGATATCTCCTTACTATGTTAGCATGTGATGCAATGTAACAATAATTTGATCTGGTTTTATTTCAGCCTTACTGAAATTGAGAGAAATTGTGAAGAGATACGTTTTACATATCTACATGGCTAAAAGCTCCCTGGAGCAAAATTCTATATAGATGTAGATTATTATTATTATTATTATTATTATACAGGATTTATATAGCGCCGACAGTTTGCGCAGCGCTTTACAATATTAGGGCAGACAGTACAATTACAATACAATTCAATACAGGAGGAATCAGAGGACCCTGCTCGTTAGAGCTTACAATCTAGGACAGTGATGGTGAACCTTGGCACCCCAGATGTTTTGGAACTACATTTCCCAGGATGCTTAACCACACTGCAGAGTGCATGAGCATCATGGGAAATGTAGTTCCAAAACATCTGGGGTGCCAAGGTTCGCCATCACTGATCTAGGAGATGAACTGGTGTGGAAGTTCATGTCACATATCAAGTGAGACAGCTCTCTGCTGAGCATGGCATGCCAGTTCTGATAGGAAAAGTGTTTGTGCAGGTTACTAGAAAGGAAAACTTTGAGCCTTGACTGTCAAAGTGACACCGTCACTAAACATTCAAAATTTCAAATTAAACATGCTAAGGAAAAATACAGTAAATACTTACCTCTTCTGTGGCCTACACTGCCAAACACTGCAGTGATGAAGAAGAATTGCTGACCAAAATCTTTTTTCGGATTTATCACTTCCTGAAGTATCAATGTTCTCTTCCTCTGCTGCAGGAGTCCGTGGTTCCTACCGTGGACCCCTGTGTAAATGCAAGATGGATTTGTCTGTTTTTTTCAACCAAACTAACTATGTAACAGTAGTAATGTGGGGGAGAGTACCTGTGATCATACTGTACAATTTTTATGTGTGTTTTTTTTATTTATTTATTTTGCTAGAGACTCTGGGGGGTAATTTACTATAGCGCGATTCTGCCTTCGCGCAAATTTTAACGTGCAGAATCGCAAATTTGCGCTAATTAGCGTGAAAATGGAATTCACTAAAGCCCTGAGGGAGAAAATACTCCCAGAATTTACTATAGCACCCAGACAACAGTAACTTGTCGTGGTAGAAGCAAGGGAATTGCACATGGAAATAATGTTTAGAGCATGATATGATCACCTAAATGATTCTTATAAATGTAGTATCTTGTTTAATGATGATCTGCTTTTAAATTGTTTAAAAAAGTGATGTATAACCTGAAATATCATTGAAAGTCTGAAAAGAGCCGAATTCCCCCTGTTTTCCTGACGATTCATCAGCACAACTGAGCATGCTCAGACAAGAAAATTCCCTCATTTTAACTCCCATGCCTCTTTTAGAGGGCACTATAGTAAATGCACAAATTCGCGCTTGCCTATAATGCCTTCTTGAGAAGGCAAATTTGCGCTATATAGCCCAATTCAATTTTCAGCCATTGACTCTAATGGTACAATTGTAACTTCCCTAAAGAAATCCTTTTCATGTTGAGATGAAATGTATCTTTCTCTCAAACAAATTGTCCCTGCAACAATGTTGCTATTTCATAATCTAATTTGTTTTTAAGAATGTTAGAATGTTTAATCTCATATTTTGTTAAAATATTTTTTCTCTGCCTCTCTTGTTGCTGTCCATCTCATTAAAATCTTTTCCCAAACTCACACAGGTAACTTACAAACAATACCATTGCTGTTGCAATAACATCACTGTTCTACACTCCAAGCACCACCAAATAGCACAGAATAAACTCCAGACTAACGTAATTCCACTACCACCATTATGTCCAAAGAAATGCAGTATATGTGTATTTATGTGTAGGAGGGTTGCACACTTGGCAGACTGGTGGCTAACAGCTTAATGCTTCTACCTAGGAACATGGAGGTTCTGGGTTTGCATTCTGAGCATGTCACTTCATGTAGAGAGGTTTTCTGTTCTGATAACACATGTCCTTACCAAAATTATGTCTAAATGTAGTATTTATATGTAGGAGGGTTCCACCACTATTGCAAATTGTGTCACATGTCAACATTTCCCATCCAGCAATAATTGCAGCTTCTTACCAAGGCAAATGCCCCAAAATGAGGGATGTTCTATAGCAGAATGCTCACAGTACTGAGCCATAACCAACCTTCAAAACAGATGGCATATGCCAGAAACAGGTTGTTCAATGGTTATCCAGCCTTCGACAGTACATCTGCATTGGTTCATTTATTGCACCCCTGAGACCTAGGACTGTTTGACATCACAGCAATGGATGCTCCATGAATGTGGCTAAGGGCTTAGCACTTCTGCTGAGTAAACCTGGGGTTCATAGGTTCAAATCCCAAAGATGCCACATCCTGTAGAAAGGCTGTCAGCTCTTCCTGTGTTGTTAAACATAACTCATGTCCTTCCCCAAGTTTTATATAAATGCAGCATTTATGTGGATGAGGGTTCCACCACCATTGCAAATCTTGCACAAGCTGCAATCTTGGCAAAAGTATTGGAACGCCTGCCTTTATACACACATGAACTTTAATAGCATCCCAGTCTTAGTCTGTAGGGTTCAAATTTGATTTAGCCAACCCTTTGCAGCTATAGCAGTGCAGGGACTTTTTTTTTCCCGCACCAGAATCGGATTGCATGGGTGTTCTCACTCATGCTATCCGATTCCTATCGGGATCCACAGTTAGCACAGCGATCTATGAACCAATTTGGGGGTGTCATTAATATTGTTCTGACACCCGCAGCGGTTCACAGAGGGCAGTGTGAACTACCTGTGGGAGAGGTGCGATGCAGGTGCTGAAATCGTGCTGGTTCCTGCATCGCACCTATGTGAACCTGTGTTAAGGCCGCTTTCACACTTGTGCGACCTGAAAGTCGCATGACTTTACCGCGATTTGCCATAATTTTTTGCTGCGATTTTTTGCCCTGATTTTGATGTGACTTCAAGCAATAGCTGTGTAATTCTGAGGTTTCTCGACCTCAAGTTGCTTCAAAGTCAAACCAAAGTAGTTCAGGGACTAGTTTGAAGTTGATACCACTTGAAGTCAGACAGCTATGAATCCTACTCATTGGAAATTATGGGGTCCAACTTGACAGGTGACTTTGCAGTCCCAAGTCGCAGGACAAGTTGCACGAGTGTGAAAGGGGCCTTAGATATCCACCCAAAAGTGGAAGCTCTGCTTATCTCTCCCATCCCCCCTTCTGATACCACATTTGGCACCTTTTCAGGGGGGGGGGGGGTAACTGTTTTGGACATTTACCTGTCCCCAGTTCTGACAGACCTCATTGCAGCGAGGTATGGCAGAAATTTGTCACCCTTCCTCCTTCAGAAAGCGCAGTGCCCTTGGTGCATGCGCAGTAGGGAATCGGCAATGGAGGCCACAGCACCTGAGAGCCAATGGAACCATGGGCTAGGGTGCCAACATCACTAGCTTCTAGGACAGTGTCCTAATAATTAAAGTCAGCAGTTGCAGGGTGTGTAGCTGCTGACTTGTACATTTTCTGTGGTGGGGGGCCTGAGGCACCACTTTAATATCAGCTTAGTTACCTAGATTGGTGAGCTGGGATTGAGCCCCAGCTATCACATGGTACTTGGGCTTATCTCAACAACCTGTTGCTCGTGAATAGCTTCGGCTAATCACAGATCAATAATAACCCCAGCTGACATGAATGTCAAAGAATTCAGACTGTTCAAAGTTTGGCTGGTACAATGATTTGTATGGTATCAGCCAGCCTACATGATACATTTAAACAAGGCTATATAACTCACAGAGTAGTTCAATGGTATGGATGGTATGACCTTCTGAAAGCTTGCATTGTACTCAGCATTAGATGCTGAAAATATGCGAACGCATATTCGCCAATTAGTCAATGCACATCAGTTTGATTGCTTCCATACTATGAATTCTTTAAATGCATGCAATGGTATGCACAGATTCAATAATATTATGATGTGGAATTGGAATAATCACACACTAGTTAACGTGCTGGCAGTTAGTTTGTAGAGAATTAACAGAATCCAAGATTAGTAAATGTATTCTCTATAGCTGGTTGTGTTCAACTCCATAGTGTAGTGGTTCCTTCTAATACCTTCAAAGCTTACAGCTACAGGTTCGGATCCTGCCGGTGTCATCACTACACCTTTTGCATTGTACTTGGCATTATATTCTGAAAATATGTGAAGGCATATTCGCCAATGCCCATCAGTTTGAATGCTTCCATACTGTGATCTTTTGCAATGGAATATACATATTCAATAATATTATAGTGTAGAATTGGAACAATCATGCACTAGTTAACATGCCGGCAGTTAGTTTGTAGAGAATGAAGAGAATCCAAGATTAGTAAATGTATTTTCTATGGCTGGCTGTGTTCAACTCCATAGTGTAGTGGTTCCTTCTAATACCTTCAAAGTTTACAGGTTTGGATCCTACCGGTGTTGATATTCGCCAATGGATTCCATTTTGCTGCGGTAGTTCCCATACCCTTTTTTAAGTAAATCATGTTCATACAAGCCTTCAATGGATTCTGCAGGTTCAAGCCCAGTTGACATCAGCTATTCCCACATATGCTGATTAAGAAGGCATATTCACGGCAATAACACCCAGTTCATATGCTAATTGTCTTGAATGGGCATTATTTTAAGGTGTCACGTGATCGCATATTCATGATATAGTGAATTAGCCCCCATATGTGGTAGGAAGTGACTTATAGTCAAGAAACATGTTAGGTATTACAATAAACACTTCACTACCAAGATTATCTTTGTCATTGGATTTCTTATGGGATAGAACGCAGCATGCTTAACCACTAATCCTAAAAATAAAACACACAGGCAGAATTGATGGATAAATAATGGCCGCGGCTTTATTTATTGATTTATTAGAACAATTATCACATTAATGTATTAACTTTTATAATATTAATCTTTCCATATTTTCAAATTCTCAAATAACTTTACCAAAGGACAGCCCAGCCACTACGGCTTGGGCTGAAATAATATATTAATTTCCTTTTTAAAAAATTTTTAAACCATTTTTACCCCAACTGACAGGAGGGGTGAGAAACAACCCGCCTATCACCTAAAACCCCCAGCCCGCGGCCTTCTCAATACATGCCTGAAAATTATCGTTCAAGATATCTAACCCTATATCTGACAAACATACGCAATCATCCCTGTAAAGACCGGGCAACCCAACCTCTAGTTCTACATGCCTGTAAGAAAAACCAATTGGGTATGCTAACATTTTTTGAACTCTTCTATTAACCCTCTTTCGAATCTTTTCAAAAAGTTTCACATAGAATTATCCAAGCCAATGCAGTCTTTGTACTATCTCTGAGAATACAATTACCACGTAATTCTAAATATCAAATCTAACATTTTCAACTGACCAATGTCATTACCTCCTAAATGAATAATCACAATATCAGGCCGTGGCCACATATCAAACAATCTTCCCAATTCAAAAATGAATTCCTCCCAAACCATTCCTCTCCAGCCAATCTAGTATACTTTAAAATTTTTAGGATCCAAACCCAAATTTGTAGAATAATTTCTGGAAGCTGCTCTCTGCTTAGCCCAATAATTAAACGAGTGGCCGAGAATCGACACAATAACGGGCTTACCTAAAACAAATCAAATAACGTAGTTAGGGCGGATGTATAACTTATAAGCATTTGAACTCCATCTACCCAATTTCTTTATATCCTTAGCCTGAAAACCAATCTTAGCAGCTTCTGTCGCAGCTCCGATTCAAAATGAGTGGGATAAAAATTGACCTCGAGTCAGATGCCTCCAGACTTTTGAAAACAGCATTAAATTGATATCTGGTCAATGACGAACCATTACTGTGAATAAACACTGTATCACCAACTTTTGGCCTTACCAATAAATATTGCTGCAACATATGTACCAGACAGACTTTCCTGTTGGGGCAAGAGCCTAGACTTATCCAAGAACCCTTGCCATATATGTCTGTCTTACTTCTTGGAAGGTAAATTTTTAATGTGTCTTCACCAAGCACGATATTGTTAATTTTCATGCCCATGACATAATTTCTTGCATTAGCCACGACTTCTGATAATCGGAGAGCGCCAAAGAAAAGTGTTGAAAAAACTGCTTTGAATAATAATGCCTCGAACTCCGAATAGCAAACCTTTTGACTAATGTAGCACAGTTTTTCCAAGACTTCTGTGGAAATTGGAGACCGCTTATCTTTACTATTATTCAATTTTTTGTAGCCCTTCATGGCTTGCTGAACAGAGAAGAAACTTAAACAATGAGGTAAACCAAATAATCTATGAAAAAATGAAATCCCCGACAAAATTGTATTTATATGAGACCAGGAATATTGTTTTTCCATTAGGCCATTAAGAAAAAAACAACACTCCCTGCTCTGAAATTGACCCAGCATCCCAATTATTAGATTCTAAGAAATACCTCCACGGCTTCCAAGATGTAAGGTAACTCATCCATGTGGATCTAGCCAATGAATTTTGTATGTGTTCAAAAACTAAATCAGCTCCCATAGATGGTGCGGACATTGGACTCCTTGTAAATCTGCAACCGGCATGAGCTGATAGAACCGGTCCATCTGGAAGCGAGAAAGGGAGTCTGCCAAACAATTCAGCTTACCCGGTATGAAGCGTGCTTTAATCCACATATTAAGTGCTGAACTTTTAAAGACCAAATATTTCAAAATTGTATTCACTGGGGGGGGGGTTTGTAGAAAGGCAATTGATAGCAAAGATGACTCCTTTGTTATCCAAGCTTACAATCAAACGTCTGTTCCTAAAACATGCTCCCCAAATTTCAACTGCAACTATAATTGGAAATAGTTCTAACAGTACTATGTTTTTACATAAACCACGGACCCTCCATTGGTTTGGCCACTGCTCTGCACACCAATGTGTTTGCCAAATAGCAGAGAAACCAATGGATCCCGCAGCATCGGTAAATAATTCAAATGCTTCTTCAGTAATGAATTCATATTGTCAAATAGTTGTACCATTAAAATTTTCTAAAAATTGCAACCATAATAACATATCCTCCTTTACCTCCAATGTCAATCTAACATGGCTGGATGGATTTTTAAGGCCAGAGATGAGATTATATAACCTGGAAAAAATTCTGCCAATAGGAAGAATCCTAGTAGCAAAAGCCAATAAGCCCAGTAACGATTGCATTTCATTTAGTGTAATTTTCTTTTTTCTTATAAAGGACCTTAATAGTTGTGAAATTTTGTTAATCTTGTCCAACGGCAGTCTAAATTCCATTTTTACCGAATCTATGGTTATCCCTAAAAATTCCAGGCAAGTAACTGGTCCAACAGTTTTTTCCCTTGCTAAGGGTACGTTAAAATACTTACATGCCGCAAAAAATGTGTTCAACAAATGTTAGCATTCTGTATCTTTTGATCTGAGAAATAAAAAATCATCCATATAATGGATCACTAAAACACTGCTTCCTTCTTCCTTACCCATTCCAAAAATGATGAAAAAACCTCAAAATAAAAGCACGCTAACGAACACCCCATGGGCAGGCATTTATCTATATAATATTTTCCCTTGAAATAAATTCCTAAAGAACTAAAACAATCTGGATGAATAGGTAATAGCCTAAAAGCTGATTTAACATCCGCCTTAGCCATTAGCGCGCCTTCCCCTAACGATCTAAGTTTGTCAACTGCGTTTGCAAAAGAAACATAAGACACTGACGCTAGCGTCGGGTCGATCTGATCGTTCAACGAATCCCCATATGGGTAAGATAAATGTTGAATTAACTTATATGAATGGAGTTCTTTTTTAGGAATTATCCCTACTGGAGATATTCTTAAGTTTGAAAAAGGAGATTGTTCAAAGGGGCCTGCCATTCTACCTTCCACTACTTCTTTTGACAATTTCCCTTCCACGACTGACGAAATATTATTTACCGATGGTAAATTGGCCACTACTTTACAGCTAATGCCTGTAAATTGCGGAAGCCTAAATCCTACAGAAAAAATGTCAATTAAAATGGTTGCTTTCTCCTGATCTGGGTAGAGTTTGAGCCATGGCAACATGTTTTCCAGGATCACTGGGTTTTGGCTTTTCCTACTAAATTCTCTGTTCTGCTGTTGGGCAGGTGCAGATAATTTACGAAAACACTTTACCACCGGGTGAGACTCTGAGCAGAAAGCGCACTAATGTCGGTATCTGCAGGACTGTAACCACTTGCACTGGCTTTCATTAAACGCAAAACATACTCTTTTATATGCTGAAGAATACAAACTCACAAATGATAACCCAGTGGAAATGCTATTATGCACATGAGGGGCTGTGGGCCTCTGGGGGAGGAATAAATTGAGCCATAACCCCACATCCTTTACTCCCCAGATCAATGATGAATGAATGCTTAATTTTTGTCTAAAAGCCTATATTGTCTAAAAGCCATATTGAAACCAAGCAAAACCGCCAAAACTGCGATATGCTTCCAATATGATGTCTATATGTTGAAATAACCCCAGACTCAGAGAGCGCGCTTGCATAAATAGAAAATGCTTGAAGCCAATTAAAAATTGATTTAGACATTGGTCTCCTCCTTTCTTCTTCTGTTTTCTCATCTTTTTTATCTTTATAGATGAAATCTTTAGCAAAAGGCAATAAAGATAATAACCCAATATACTCTCCCCTCCAGATCTTCTCTTTTACCCCTTGCGATAAATGAAAACCTAAAGGTGAAATAGTACAAGGCATCACTTCCTTACCGTAACAGGCTGGAACACCTAAAACATTACCCGTCGGCACTCCTGTAGCACCTACAGACAAACTTGGTTCAGAGGTAACAAGATTGTTAACATTGGTATTATCATCAGCAATCATCCTTCTTTCACCATTATCAGCTCTGGAAGACCATACAACAGAAGCTGGATTCTGATAAATAAAATCCCTTCCTGATACTGTGTTAGAAACCCCCAGACCTGCTATTATTTTTGACAATGAAGAAGACAGTTCTGTCAATAATTTCTTAGTAGAAGACTCACCCTGATCTATGCCCAGCTGACTTGGTGATGCCACTGCTGGAGGAGAAGTACAGACCACTGGTATCCTCTGCCGTTCTGCACTTTTTTGCACTTTACCTGGGCTCTGCTTCTTCTGTTCAAAAATCCTGCTGCAGATTTTTGAGACCTGTCAGCCTTTTTATTGCTGACAGCCTTAGACCATTCGCCACCTCTTGTGCTGCCCCCTCTTTTTTACTGCCTTGCTTCCTCTGGCTCTATTCTTTTCTTCACCTGAGACGACCCCCCTAGCTTCCTCAGCCGTCACTCTTATAGGGGGCGGGCTATAGCTCCAGCGCTGAATGCACCTCCTCTTCCCGAGCCTTCGTATGTCCGATGCTCCTCTATTGATGTCCGCCTCCTGTCGGCTCTCACCCTGGATATCCGCCAACGACACTTCCTCCATGCCCTCTTCTTCCACAGGCTGATGCAGCTCCGAGCAGACGTTGGATGTGCCTTCTCCCGCATCCTCAGGTCCTGTCTCCTCTGGTGCTGCACTCCCCGACGGTAGGGCCAGGCATTTTCTTAGCCAGTCTGTATCCTCAGCTCCAGCCCGCTCTAGCAGCTGCCGAAGCAGCGTCTTCATACTGCCAGAAGAGCTGTCAGTCTCCATTCCTTTGACACAGAGCTGACCTCTTAAAATCTTGAGGTAATTGGCAAAATTCCTCACATATCCCCCCCCCCCTTTTATAGGGGTCCCATCGTTTCCAGAACCTTCCATTACCCATGTGACCTAATCTATCCAATCCTTCTTCTTCTTTTCCCTACCTTCTGGAATTTTCCCTTAATCCAACCAATGAAAATCCTCCTATCTACTCCCACTAAACTAACTTTGGGAGAGCTAGAAACTGCCGCTGCATCAAATCCCATGAGGAAAGGGGGGGGGCTTGAAACTGGTTTTCCCCCCTTTCCCATTCATTCCTTCACATGGTATGGTCCCAAACACATCCACATCTACCAAGGGCCCCTCTGTGGCATGCAAAATTTCAGTTTTGTACTGACCACTTTGCAAGCTTGGCATAATGTGAAGGTTCATCTGATCAAGGACCAGTTTACCCAATAGTAACATTTCAATGCCAGGACATGCAAGCACTTGAATAGGCTGCAAATAGAAAGAGACAAGACAGTCTTTATTTTGCAATATAAATGAGAGTTTATTATCTGAGAAACAATGCCATTGTTTCATTGTTGGACACTATGCAAGCAGCTTGTTTAGGCTGTAGTGTAGTATTTTGAGGGATAGCCACAAATATTGTTCAGTGCTGTGGCTGAACTGTATGTAAGCAGCTTGCTAAGGTTGCAATTTAAGAGGGAAGACAAAGCAGGTATTCTCTTGAAATAAAAATAAATATAAAAATAAATAATAAAATATAGTACCCACCCTCAAATGAGGCGTGTAGTGTCTATATATGTGTGTCTTTCATTTGTAAAAATATGCGGTGATCAAGGCTTTGTGCCAAAACAGGTAAGCTGTTTTTATCCACCTATATTTAGCAATAAAGATTATTCATTTTACTGGATTCTGGAACTGCTATTTTTTCATCTGAATACTTGCAATGTATTAGGGAGAAATGAGGCAGGTTTTATCTTGAAATAAAAATTAGTGTATTGTTTGAAGAACAATAGCCACAAATATTTTGTGACTCTGGAATAGACTGCAAACTTCAAGGTACAATGCAGAATTTTCAATATAATCCAAAATTTTAACCACTTGCCAACCAGCCGCCAACATTATACTGTGGCAAGGTGGCACAATCCCACATATCGCCATAGCTGTACGCCCGGCTCCTGCGATCGTTTCCCACAGTGACAGAATGGGGTTATGCCTGTGTAAACAAGGCAGATCTCCGTTCTGACAGGGGAGATCACACAGATCCTGTCTTTTTGCTATGCAGGAAGATGGATCTGTGTGTTTCCCCAGTCACACAGTCCACATACATTTAGAAAACACAAACAGGGAACACATTAACCCCTTGCCGACCGCCGATCGGCATTTGACGGCGGCAAGGTGGCTCGTGAGCGCAAATCGCCGTCATATGACGGCGGCCGCGATCACGAGCCGTGTGCGCGCGCGCGCCCCCTAGGCGCGGCCGATGCAAGCGCATTCGGCAGAGGGCCTTTCAGTCTACAGTGCCAGGCCAATGATTTTTGGCCTGGCTCTGTAGATCGCCCCTGCCAATGAAATGTTCCCCTGCCTCTGTAAATGTAAACAGAGGCAGGGGAAGTTCACTCCTCTTCCTCCCTGATGTCCTTTTCGACATCAGAGAGGAAGAAGAAGCAGCTAAAAACGTGAGTGCACCAACACTACACTAACACCAGGTCACATAGGCACATTTAACCCCTTGATCGCCCCCTGATC
>BLSH010115257.1:469116-513078 GCA_018402905.1 Glandirana rugosa
GCCACAGCCGCACAGGGGGCCTGTGCGGCGAAGTGGCTGTCCCCACTTGTCGGTAACCAATACCGACGAGTGGTGCACTAGCCGACACTGCTTCAGTGTCGACTAGTGTTTGCCGTGCGGGCGGCAAGCGTGCCGCGTACGCGCGCTAGCCCTCGCGCCACGCACAGCCACCGCCGCACAAGGAACCCTTGTGACGGACAGTGGCTGTGATCATAGTCGGCGGCCGGCCGCCGACTATGGAACACTAGCCGACACTAGATGAAGTGTCGGCTAGTGTATGTCACATTTGTCTCGCCATTGAGTGACAATGGTCGAGAAGAGAGCTGTGAAGTAGATCACAGCCGATCACAAGGTATCAGCCGCCGGCCGGCGGCTGATACTAGTGTCGGTGACAGGCAGTGTTCCCAAGGAACACGCCGCCACCGACACGCACCGCGCTCCCGATCGCGCGCATGCGCCGTGCGAACGGCGGGCGTGCCGTTTGTGATCAGCTGTGACTTCGTCACAGCCGATCACGTGGTGAGCAGCCATAACCAATGGCTGTTCACCCCTGTCGGTGAAGCGGCGTGTCCTGGGGACACGCCGACACCGACAGAGCCGGGATGCGCGCGCCCGATTGCGCGCAATCCCGGCTTAAAGGGATGACGTCATATGACGTCCACCCGCTGGGAGAGCAGGACCGCTCCGCCGTCATTTGACGGTGGGCGGTCCTGAGGCGGTTAAAAATGAATCAAATAGTGTTTTCAGTTTGTGGTGCTTAGATACAGCGAAGATCCGCTTTAAACACACAGCAAAGTCATTTACTCTGCTGGAAACTCTGTTGCCAGAACATTCTTTACAACAAAAATCCTCCCAAAAGGTAAGTGCATTTAATGTTTTTTTTATGCTTGTTTACCAAAATGTCTCCCTAGTGTAGACATCCAAAAGCCCTCAAACTGCAGCTGGGTGCTGCCATCTTGGATGTCATATCAGACTCACAGTTGTTACTTGACTCTATAGTATTCTCTTTTCGATGATTACCTGGCAGCTAGTAACATGGTCTCCTTAAGGTGTCTACAAAAACATAAATGTACACCTTCTGGCTAAAGGAAAAGAGATCTACTGTCTTCAGAAGGAACATGTTCTTTACTGTCTGGGCTGTAAAATTGTAAAATAGTCTTTTTCTTCTGGTTTTAACTGAATTGATAGTATGCTCCTGTAGCCGACAGTGGACTAGTGTTACCTGGTTCTGCAGACCACCCCCGTCATTCTCCAACTGTTCCTGTGTCCCTCTAGTGCTGGGCTCCAGTGACTGACCTCATATCTATACAATAACACCCCCTTGTTTGTGGGACTTTAAAGGTGTTGGCACAGAACACACTTGAAAATCTAGTTTGTCTGAACAGGCATATTTATTGCACATCAATCCATTATTAAAATTGCATACAGAAAGAGAAAGAAGCATATGTATATATCACTGTATCATCTGTTAAGAACACATAGATGGTAACAACTTGTTTGGCACCAGCCATTAGCTATATCTATATAGAAAAAAGTCACATTCCACGCTCCTACACAAAGGGAAAGAGCCCGACGCTTTTCAGGTTCAAGCCTTTTGTCAGGGGCTTAATTGTAGAACGTGTTAACTCAAAATGATCTGCTTGTGTCTCAAGCGGTTCTTCCACAGGATGATGTGCAAAGGAATAAAGGAATTCTGAGTGAAAGAAGGGAAGGGTTTTGCTGAATGGACACCTTCAATATTGATATAATGGAACCGTCCAAAGGGGAGAGAGGTATTTCCTCCACTTGTGAACGGCAGCACCAACACCAGTCCAGCTCCAAAAGTATGTAGAAAAAAGGGGGAGGGGGAAAGAGGGGAAAGTGGGGTATGACCCCCAAACAGTCCCCGATCACGCCGCCAATCTGTAGCTCAGGTAGTCCCCAAACAGGGAGGGCTGTAGCTTGGTCTTAGTGGGTCCATGTGGGCTCCCAGGGGACCCTGGGGACAGCGGGAACGGACACTTAAATTCCCAATGTCGATGGTGCCTGGTACGGAAAACGCTCCCGCCTGCGCACGTGGCTGACCTCATATCTCTGAGGAAAGCAGGGAGGATTGTGGTACTAGTAGTCTCTTGAGCAGACATTTTGGAGTCATGGAACTATCTTTGAACTACACATCCCAGAGGGTTCTCTGCAACACCAAAGACCTCTGGAGGAGACTATAAAAGGGCCAGCGGATCCGGCCCGCGCTCTTTTCTTCCTGGGCCTCATCGAGTGAACACCTCTCTGCTGCTGTGCGAGAGGGCTGTGGCCTGCCACACGGCGATTGAGTGACTCTAGCCCGGCCCCCCGGAGGACCCAACTGTGTTTGCAGTTTGCGAGGCATTACGGCAGCACCACCCCATTAAACGGATCTGACAACAACCGTGTCCAGCAGTTGGTCGGCCATCTCTGTTTGTTCCACAGAAAGACATCTCATCCAGAATCACTGTTCTGGAGGTTCCTATTGAGTTCTTCCGCCAGTCGCAATTCTTGCCTTGTTATCTTTCTTGGAAAATGTGTACAGACACCTTGCCCATGGGATCACTTTACTACATTACATTAGGGATGGGCCCGATGTTCGTTTGACTCGAACATTGGGTGTCAGCCTGTTCACAAAATTTAGAACATTATGGGGCTTTCGCTGCAATTTAAATGCCACGGAATGCCCAATAATGCAGTGTGAGACCGCAGGGAATGACACCCGCTGATTGGCCAAAGCATGCACATGGCCTGTATGCTTTGGCCAATAACAGCTGCTGTGAGAGCCATGATTGACCTGGCCAATCATGGCTCAGGGGTCTCAGTCCTTCAACAACGGCCTTATGTAGTGTGTGAAAGTGGAGAATTGAGCTAGTTATAGCTAAGTTAGTGGCGTGTAGGCAGTGTAGTATATAGATACAGTGTAGCCTATAAACAGTCAGTGCAGGCAGTGTAAGAATATACAGTATCTCATAAAAGTGAGTACACCCCTCACATTTTTGTAAATATTTTATTATATCTTTTCATGTGACAACACTGAAGAAATTACACTTTGCTACAATGTAAAGTATTGAGTCCCCTCAAAATAACTCAACACACAGCCATTAATGTCTAAACCATTGGCAAAAAAGTCAGTACACCCCTAAGTGAAAATGTCCAAATTGGGCCCAATTAGCTATTTTCCCTCCCCGATCTCATGTGACTCGTTAGTGTTACAAGGTCTCAGGTGTAAATGGGGAACAGGTGTGTTAAATTTGGTGTTATCACTCTCACTCTCTCATGCTGGTCACTGGAAGTTCAACATGGCACCTCATGGCAATGAACTCTCTGAGGATCTAAGAAAAAGAATTGTTGCTCTACATAAAGATGGCCTAGGCTAAGAAGATTGCCAAGACCCTGAAACCGAGCTGCAGCATGGTGGCCAAGACCGTGCAGCTCTTTAACAGGACAGTTTCCACTCGGAACAGGCCTCGCCATGGTCGACCAAAGTAGTTCAGGAGTGGAAAGCTGTGAGTTCTTCTGTGTAGTGAGAGAACTATAAGAGTAACGGTCAGAAAGTGAAGAGCTGGAGTGTTGAGAGGAACAATAGTCTGCAGAGGGAGAGTCTGCAGTGAAGTGTGCATATACAGGCTTGTATATGGGAACTTTGTACCATAATAATTTGGGCATCCCACAGTTACCCCTTCTCCCCATCCAAGTTATTTCCTATAAATAAAACAACAAAAACAAGAACCGGCCTGGTCGGTGTCTCTGAAAGTGTGCACATGGTGCGATTGAGGTCAGCTATCAGGTGAACCACTACTACAAGCCACTCTCAAGGGAGCACATGGCTACAGGTACCTCCAAGGAAGTGAAGGGCTCTGCAAATGTCTCAACCTCTCAAACTGCAGTGGATAAGCCCCTCCATGTCTCAGACGAGGGAAAGGTCCCTAAAGAGGTCATACATTTAGACATGGGATGTATAGAGATGACAGAAACCTTACTGGAAATGCTTGAGTTGGTAAAAACGCATTCATTATACACCTGGGTGTTTCCACCACAGTTGGATCAGGTGGTACTGCATAGTACCAATTGGTGGAGCCAGGTGGTACAGGCTGTGTTGGGTAACCCTGATCAAAAATGGAATTGGTGGGATCAATACATATTAACAGTTTGGCCCATGATCTTCCAATTCCCTGTGAGGGTGCTTCCAGTTAATAATTGGTATGGAAGATGCTCAGGAGAACTGTTGGAGATATCAGGGGTCTCTCCACCTAATGCGGTGACTAGGAACATTTCTGCTGATGCGGTCCGAGGTGCAGCTGAGCAGTGGTCAATAGAGGGCGGGGATACTGTCTCACCCGCTAGACCTCACAAAAAGGATGGGCGCGGAATAGACACGGCAGTAGTAGAGATGCTTTCTATCACTCAGAAAGAGGTACAAGTTAAGGTACCCGGAGACACTGTGGGAGAAAGTGCTAAAATTGGTTGCTGTAGCAATGTAATGTGTACACCAGTTGGCATTATCGCACTAAGGAATGGTTTGTGCTGGGATTAGTGTCATTTTGTTAGGACAGCCACCCATGGAGTGTTATACAACAGGTGAGGTGGAGCTTGGTGATGGTCCCCTGGAGTATAGTCTCTCGCCACAGGTGAGGTGGAGCTGGTGATGGTCCCCTGGAGTATAGTCTCTCGCCTGTGTGTGGTCACTCCTCATGACTGGTCCTAACAAACACTGAAAAAGAAAACTCTGATGGTATCGGAAGTTGTGACCTCAGAACTTGTGATCTGCTAATGATTGGGGCTGTTAACAATGATTTGGTTGCTGTGGATAACCTAAGAAAGGTATTCAACCCTGAAGGACCTGTGGCGAAGGGTTAAACTGATATCCATGAGTTGAAAGGAAGGAGCAGGGAAAGCAGAGTTCCCCTAAGGAAGGAGAATAAGACCAGGAACCCCAAAAGACAAGGGAGAAGACTGGGTATAAGGAACTATAGGATCCCACAGAGATTCAAGATAGGGCGCACCTGGAAGCACACCCGGAAAAAGGGTTTGGCCTAAGTGGCTGACAGCCGGCACAGAGGCGTCCCAGCAGTGATGACGGGTGCTGGTGTTCCTTCCTCCAGATTGAAACAAAGGGGGGAGGGGTATGTAATAGTGAGAATCCCTGTCTTTATGGGATTAGATTAAAAATGGACACAGCGTCTGCATATCAGCGGACTGCAGAGCTACAGAGTATAGATTTGACATTGAGAAAAATGCTCTGGCAGCTTTTTCCGGATTTTGCTATGTCCGGATGGGGCTCCGTAGTTTGGAGATCCAGCATCTTGGGTGGGAGGGGATCTCCAACCCTGTGTCCGGGTCTTGTGGACAGCCAGCAGGGTGTGTGTCCAGGTGAACGCAGTCAATATAGTGAGGGGCTGGTGAGAGCAGAATGGGGAGGAAGGTGGAGTGTGATCAGCTTGCTGCTGCTGTGTGAAGACAGACCTGTGTCTGGAAAGCTGTCTGCCCTGTGGCAGACTGCAGCCCAAGTAAGGGGAATTCTATGCCCAGGGACTGGGAAAGGCTGGAAAGCCTTGAGAGTCAAGGAGACTAAGGAAGCCAGTGAGTCCAGGGGGCTGGAAAGAATCGTGAAATCTGTTGGGAGCAAGCAGGGGAACTGCTGACAAGAGAGAGCCAGGTGGCTTGGTATGCTTTCAGTTATGTCTGAATGAAGTTTAAACCCCTGTGCTGGGATCCTGAATGGACTTTTGTTTTATTTTCCCTTTTAAATACACATGGGCAACCAGGCCCCTAATTTGCCTGATGTGGACTCATTGCACAAAAATGCATCTATCACCTGAGCTAAATACCCCCAATATCACAATATATATATATATATCTCACAAAAGCGAGTACACCCCTCACATTTTTGTAAATATTTGATTCTATCTTCTCATGTGACAACACTGAAGGAATGACACTTACAATGTAAAGCAGTGAGTGTACAGCTTGTATAACGGAGTACATTTGATGTCCCCTCAAAATAACTCAACACACAGCCATTAATGTCTAAACCGCTGGCACCAAAAGTGAGTACACCCCTAAGTGAAAATGTCCAAATTGGGCCCAATTAGCCATTTTCCCTTCTCCGCGCCATGTGACTCATTAGTGTTACAAGGTCTCAGGTGTGAATGGGGAGCAGGTGTGTTACAGTTGGTGTTATCGCTCTGTTTCTCATACTTGTCCCTGGAAGTTCAACATGGCACCTCATGGCAAAGAACTCTCTGAGGATCTGAAAAAAGAATGGTTGTTCTACATAAATATAGCCTAGGCTATAAGAAGATTGCCAAGACCCTGAAACTGAGCTGCAGTATGGTGGCCAAGACCATACAGAGGTTTAACTGGACAGGTTCCACTCAGAAAAGGCCTCGCCATGGTTGACCAAAGAAGTTGAGTGCACATGCTCAGCGTCATATCCAGAGGTTGTCTTTGGGAAATAGACGTATGAGTGCTGCCAGCATTGCTGCAGAAGTTGAAGGGGTGGGGGGGGAGGGGGGTCAGCCTGTCAGTGCTCAGACCATATGCCGCACACTGCATCAAATTGGTCTGCATGGCTGTCATCCCAGAATGAAGCCTCATCTAAAGATGATGCACAAGAAAGCCCGCAAACAGTTTGCTGAAGACAAGCAGACTATGGACATGGATTATTGGAACCATGTCCTGTGGTCTGATGAGGTCAAGATAAACTTATTTGGTTCAGATGGTGTGAAGCGTGTGTGGCGACAACCAGGTGAGGAGTACAAAGACAAGTGTGTCTTGCCTACAGTCAAGTATGGTGGTGGGAGTGTCATGGTCTGGGGCTGCAAGAGTGCTGCTGGCACTGGGGAGCTACAGTTCATTGAGGGAACCATGAATGTCAACATGTACTGTGACATACTGAAGCAGAGCATGATCCCCTCCCTTTGGAGACAGGGCTGCAGGGCAGTATTCCAACATAACGACCCCAAACACACCTCCAAAACTGTAGGGAAAATGCCCTAAGAACAAGCAGGAACTGAAGACAGTTGCAGTAGAGGCCTGGCAGAGCATCGCCAGGGATGAAACCCAGTGTCTGGTGATGTCTATGCGTTCCAGACTTCAGGCTGTAATTGACTGCAAAGGATTTGCAACCAAGTATTAAAAAGTGAAAATTTGATTTTTGATTGTTAATCTGTACCATTACTTTTGGTCCCATAAAAAGTGGAAGGCACATATACAAACTGTTGTAATTCCTACACCGTTCACCTGATTTGGATGTAAATACCCTCAAATTAAAGCGGAGGTCCGAGGGCTAAAAAAAAAATTAAAAGTCAGCAGCTACACATACAGTAGCTGCTGACTTTTAATATTAGGACACTTACCTGTCCTGGAGTCCGGCGATGTCGGCACCCGCCGCCAATCTTCGGATCGGGGGACGGGTGCAGCCGCCTCCATCGCGGGTAAGGGAACCCGGACGTGTAAGCAGTACAGCTTCACGCCGGGCACCTTACTGCGCATGCGCAAGCTCTGCCGCGCTCTGCTACTGGTCAGGCGGGGTAGGGAGGAGGGAGCCGGGCTGTTGACGTCAGCGGCCGCGTCCGCCAGCCAGAGCTTCCGGATGTGTGGAAAAGGACACCTGTCTAAAGACAGGTGTCCTCTTCCCCCTCCCCCCCGAAAGGTGCCAAATGTGACACCTGAGGGGGGGAGGAATCCAACCAGCGGAAGTTCCACTTTAGGGTGGAACTCCGCTTTAAAGCTGAAAGTCTGCAGTTAAAGCCCATCTTGTTTGTTTCATTTCAAATCCATTGTGGTGGTGTATAGAGCCAAAAAGATTAGAATTGTGTCGGTGTCCCAATATTTATGAACCTGACTGTACATGCCCAAGAGGGTTAAGGCAGTGCTAGAAAATGGTGGCCACACAAAATATTGACACTGTGGACCCAATTTGGACATTTTCACTTAGGGGTGTACTCACTTTTGTTGCCAGCGGTTTAGACATTAATGGCTGTGTGTTGAGTTATTTTGAGGGGACAGCAAATTTACACTTTTACACAAGCCGTACACTCACTACTTTACATTGTAGCAAAGTGTCATTTCTTCAGTGTTGTCACATGAAAAGATATAATAAAATATTTACAAAAATGTGAGGTATGTACTCACTTTTGTGAGATACCGTGTTTGTGTGTGTATATATATACTGTACATATATAAAAAAAATGTTTTCATGTGGCAACATCGAAGAAATTATACTTTGCTACAATATAAAGTAGTGAGTGTACAGCTTGTATAACAGTGTAAATTTGCTGCCCCTCAACACACAGCCATTAATGTCTAAACCGATGGCAACAAAAGTGAGTACATCCCTAAGTGAAAATGTCCAAATTGGGCCCAAAGTGTCAATATTTTGTGTGGCCACCATTATTTTCCAGCACTGCCTTAACCCTCTTTGGCATGGAGTTCACCAGAGCTTCACAGGTTGCCACTGGAGTCCTCTTCCACTCCTCCATGACAACATCACGGAGCTGGTGGATGTTAGAGACCTTGCACTCCTCCACCTCCCGTTTGAGGATGCCCCACAGATGCTCAATAGGGTTTAGGTCTGGAGACATGCTTGGCCAGTACATCACCTTTACCCTCAGCTTCTTTAGCAAGGCAGTGGTCGTCTTGGAGGTGTGTTTGGGGTCGTTATCATGTTGGAATACCAGATACCAGCCCCCCCATGTGAATGAGTATCGGGTACATTGTACCCCTACATATTCAGCATTAAAGTGTCAAAAAAAGAAAAAAACACAGGAGACAATTTGGGGCAAGTCCTTTATTTTAAAAAAAGTGTCCCCCGATGTAATCAATCGTCAATCACGGCGCGCTGCGACCCGAAAAATAAGAAAAAAAAACAGAGACAGCTCCTCCCGGTGGGAGGGCTCCCGTCGGCTGATCTCTCTTTGCGGTGACAGTTTATTTAAATGCAAGGGTGGTGCCACCCCTTCTGATGTCATGTGACGTCAGAGGGGGACGGGGTCACTCAGTTAAGTCACTGGGTGGCCCTGCCCTTGAGTATAAAACTCAAATCTGTCGAAGCAAAAATAGGTCAGTCGGCGGGAGCCCCCCATCGGTGATTTTTATCTATGTTGCCGGGAGCCGGCAATACATTACAGCTGCGAGCGAGTTTAAATTACAGTTTTCCTAAACATCGCACATATGCGCCACTTTACAGGCAGACAAAGGGGACCCCCAAGGCATGATATTTAAAGGAATAATTTTTTCACTTTAATCATTATTAACCACTTGCCGACCGCTGACCGGCATCTGACGGTGACAAAGTGGCTCGATATCGCAAACCACCGTCATATGACGGCGGCTGCGATATCCCTCACTGTGAGTCGGGGTGGGGCAGGGAGCGGGTAGGACGGACTCGATCACCGCCGGCTACCCGCGATGGCCCCCTGCAGTGAAAGAACGGAGGTCCGTGTAAGTAAACACGGATCTCCGTTCTCATAGAGGGGGAAGGGCTGTGATCACAGGCTTCCTGTATATGGAAGCCGTGATCACTCCCTTCCCCAGCCAGGCCAGCCCACATACAGTTAGAATACACCCAGGGAACACAGTTAACCCTTAGAGCGCCCCCTCCAGGTTAACCCCTTCACTGCTAATGGCATTTACACAGTAATCAGTGCATTTTTATAGCACTGATCGCTGTATAAATGCCAATGGTCCCAAAAAAGTGTCAAAATGGTCTGACATGTCCGCTGCAATATCGCAGTACCGCTAAAAATCGCAGATCACCGCCATTTCTAGTAAAAAATAAAAAATAAATTAAAAACCCAGAAATGAACCCCAGAAACGCGAAAATGTTTGTGCAAACCAATCAATAAACGCCAATTGCAATTTTTTTTACCAAAAATATGAGGAAGAATATAAATCGGCAAAAACCGATGGAAAAAAATGTTTTTTTTATATTTTTTTTTTTTGGATTTGTATTTTAGCAAAAAGTAAGAAATTTGTTTTTTTTTTTGCAAAATTGTCGCTCTTCTTTTGCTTATAGCGGTGATCAGAAACGACGCAGAGGTGATAAAATACCACCAAAAGAAAGCTCTATACGTGGGAAAAAAAAGAATGTAAATTCTGTTTGGGTACAACGTCACACGCCCGCGAAATTGTCAGTTTTTTTGTTTTTTTTTTAATTCTTTTTATTTTGTATCCAGAAAAACTGAACAGCTTCATTACAAATATCCGAAAATATGGCCCAATACAAAGGTCGAACCGTTGAGCAGTAACAATTGTCCAAAGGAGAAACAGCATGAGAATGACAATACCAGGATTCAACTTAACTGATACAGAGAGCTACCATACCGCCCCTGGAACAATACCAGGGGGGCAACACAGTCACTATGTAATCATGCCTATTCTTCCTGTAAGCCATTAATACATTTTCAAACCTTTCATAAGGTACGGTATCATCACGTATGCTAGCAAGCATACATAGTATCCTGACGGGTATTACACAAAAAGAAAAGAAGAGATGAAAACAGAGGGAAAGAAAACTACCAACGCAAGAAATGAAATATATAGGTGGGGAAGGAGAGCAAGAAGGGTTCCCAGGTTCCCATGGCAGACATGGATGCCAACTCATCAGAGTCGGGCGGCGACCATGGGCTAGGCAGAGGACACCTCTGAAATGTAAGCGTCTGTAAACACAAAGTGATTCCACAGTCTCCAGGTTTCCCTATAGGCCTCCTCAGTATTATATAGAGTAGCTGTAAGCTCCTCCATATCCCTGAGGGCGTTAACCGTGGCAAACCACAGAGCCTTTGTGGGGGGGTTAGGATCCCTCCATCGGAGGGGGATGCAAGTTTTCGCTGCATTCAAGAGCTGCATTGTCAGTGAAGCTTTGTATTTTTTGATCGGTCTCTCTGTCAGGTGCAGCAGGCACGCAGCAGGGTTGGAGTGAAGGTCCACAGCCGTGAGTTCTTGGATGAGGCCTGTGACATCTCTCCAGAACTGCTGGAGTTTGGGGCAGTCCCAAAAAATATGAACCATAGTCCCCTTCCCCCCAACGGCACCGCCAGCATGAATCCGCAACCTGCGGGTAGATAGTGTGTAAGAGGGAGGGGACCCTGTACCACCGAGTAAGAATCTTGTAGCTCGCCTCCTGAATCCTAGTGGCCAGTGAGGACTTCTGAGTAAAATAGAGGATTTTACCTCTTTGTGCTGGAGTGAGTTGCAGGGCCAAGTCCGTCTCCCACCTGGCAAGGAACGGGGGCACGTAGTCCTCCCCAGGTTGGATCAGGGAGGCGTATATCAGGGAAAGGGAGTGTCGAACTGGTTCGCCCCTATGACAGATTACCTCAAAGCAAGAGAGGGGGCGCAGGATGCCCGGAACCCGAGCAGAACATCTCAGAAATGAACGTAACTGCAACCCACTCATGAAGTCAAGAGGCAATTGTCAGTTAAAGCGACGCAGTGCCGAATCGCAAAAAGTGCTCTGGTCCTAAAGTGGGAAATCCTTCCGGGGCTGAGGTGGTTAAAATCACTGCTCTTGAAAGAAACAATCAATTTAGAAACTTTTTTTCGCATTGATACATGTCCCCTAGTGCAGTACCCATGTCCCCATACACTTTTTATGGCAATAACTTGCATATAAGCCTTTAAAATCAGCACCTTTGCTTTTTCATGTTCGTGTCCCATAGACTTTACTAGGGTTCGCATGTTCGCGAGAACTTATTACCTGTTCGCAAGTTCTGGCGACAACTGAACCGGGGTGTTTTTTCGGCCCATCCTACATTACATAAGACACTGTACACAGACATCTATTACCCGGAAGTACTTTAAGGAATACCACCAACCAGTTTAAGCTGTCCTGTTCACTTTAACATCACTGTGTCATATTTTGGGTACAATTCAAAGAGCTCCAACTGCCAGTGAAGATCACTGCAGGCCTTGCACACTGGACATTGCTGTTACTACTATTTAAAGGGTCTCTGTCCTATTCTTATTCTATTTGGTCTCTCATTAGGACGTACAGGTTTAATAGGCCAGCCTGGGATTCCCCTTTAGTGTGGTATCATATTGTAGTAACTAGTGGATTCTTCATAGTCACCCAACTATTCTCTAACTGTTATTCCACTGTACATATGTGTATGTCAAGTCGCGCTGAGTCGCCCTGCTAGTCGGACTCCATTAACTGCACTGAAAATCGCGGTAATGCCTGATGGAGATCGCAGGAGGGGGGTGAATCGAGTTTATGATTTTATTACGATTAATTGTGCAGCTCTAGCTGGAGGGTTCACAGGGTCAAGGCAGTGCAGATGAACATGTAAATCTAAGCAGCCCTCAAGAGGGTAGTGCTATACTTCAAAAAAATTGGAGAAATTGGTTTACATATATGCAAAATATAAAAAGTTACTAATATTTAAAAGAAATAACATCACCGAATGTTGACATGTACACAATAAAATTGTTATCAGTAATAAAGGTATGTGTACCACTGGTTGAGTGACTACTTAAAACTGTTGAAAACTTAATTTTGATTTGTTGGTTAGAAGATTTTTCACTCTCTACATAATCATTGTCCTTTACTATGCCTCATAAATAATCCCAGATAGGAATATATTTTAATTGTATAGTATGTTCGATTATAGATTTATAATAATAATTGTAATAATAGTTTTAGTACACCGTCAATTGCAGTATAATTAGAGTCTATAAGAATTATGCAAGTGAGGTAGAAACAGATTGATAGGGACAGTCAGTACATGTAATTACCATCTATGGGTATTATTTAAAAATAATAGCCTGAACTTATAGCTAATAGATAAGCAAACATATTTTTATATGGAAAAACACACAGGCAAAATGCCAAAAAACTTACACCTAGGCTAGGTTCATACTTATGCATTTTGCAGTGAGTTTGCAGATTTGCAGAAACACACTACACTCCATTTACCATTAGTTCCTATGGCTCACGTTCACATCTATGCACTTTCCACTGGTGCGTTTTTTGGGAAAGGTGCAGGGACTTATTTACACTCAGCATGTTGGCTCCATAGACTTCAATTGAATCACATCAAAATGCATGAAAACAGGGCTGCCAATAGGGGGGTACAGGCAGTACTGCTGGAAGGGGCCTGAGTGTCTCAAGGGCGCCGGGCCCGCTTCCCTAATTTCTCCCTCTCCCATAAGCTTATGGTCACTTCATGGACCATAAACTTATATCAGAATTGTTCAGCAGACTCTGCTGAACAATTCTATAACTCTGATCAGCCAATTACAATCCACTGATCAGAGTTATTAACCCTAAAAGGGACCACCCCCCCTCCATGCTGCCGCTTTCCTGTCCCCTGCCTCTCCACCTCCCACTGCTCCCTTCCACCTAAAACTGCCCCCTCTCCTTTCCTATCCCCTTCACCCCCCTTCTCCCCCCCAGCACTGATTCCCCCCACATCACACCCGATTGGACCCCCCCCAAACCCGATGCCCGCAGCTACCATCATTAGCCGGCATCCCTCTTCTGCCGCTCCCGCCGGCTTCAGGTGCTGCTGGGGCTTGTGGGGGGATCCATATGTGTCCCTCCACCAGTGAGATAGCCCCCCATACCGACCCCCGCACCCCCCATCCATCGCTGCTCCAAGCGGCATCTCTCCTTTCCTCCTGCAGCCTGCAGCTTCTTCATTGAGCTGACAGGCTGGGGATCGTGGCAGGGGAAGGGGGGGAGTGGTGTGGGTGGGGGTGAAGTTGGGGCTTGGTAAACATGTGTTTACTAAGCCCCCCCCTGTAGTGCAGAGGGTGCAAACAGCGATCACTATGATCGCTGCTATATGTCCCACTAACAGCTGATAATAGTAACCGCGAGTGTTACTATGTATCAGTCTGTCATTTTATCAATGAATGAGAAATTCCTGAAATTCCTCATTCATTGAAGTAAAGTGCTGCAGAGAAAATGGACTATCTTCAGTCTCTGTTGGACCAGCGGCAGTACACATGGGCCGAATGTTCGCGTGTTTCTATTGAACCAGTCAATGTTGCCCAACATTCGGTTCATGTGTACTAGGCTTAAAGCGGAGTTCCACCCAAAAGTGGCACTTCCGCTGGTTGGATTCCTCCCCCCCCCAGGTGTCACATTTGGCACCTTTCGGGGGGGAGGGGGAAGAGGACACCTGTCTTTAGACACCTGTCCTTTTCCACACATCCGGGAGCTCTGGCCAGCGGCCGCTGATGTCAGCAGCCCGGCTCCCTCCTCCCTGCTCGCTCTGCTACTGGCCGCCTGGCCAATAGCAGAGCGCGGCAGAGCCTCGCGCATGCGCAGTAAGGTGCCCTGCGTGAAGCTGTACTGCTACACGTCCGGATTCCCTTACCCGCAATGGAGGCAGCTGCACCTGTCCCCCGATGCGAAGATCGGCGGCGGGTGCCGAAATCGCTGGACTCCAGGACAGGTAAGTGTCCTATTATTAAAAGTCAGCAGCTACTGTATGTGTAGCTGCTGACTTTTAATTTTTTTTTTCCCTGGCGGACCTCCACTTTAAGTCTACTTCCTGCCTGGTTTACAATCGCACATGGAAGACAAATTTTGCTTCAAGTGACACAAGAGATTTTAATCCCAAAAATTTGCCATGGAATAAATCCTGCTCTTTTAGCAATTGGGGCTAGATCAGCAAATGTTCCTTTGTACCATCAAGGTTCATATCTTGCCATTTGTGGTCTTGTTTGAGAGACCATAAGTTCCCTGTTCTTTAAATTAGACTTTTGCACTAAGTATTTCTCCTGTGGCTTCCCCTGCGTGCTCACCTGTGACCCTGTGAGATTTAAATTTGGTTCTCTAAACACTCCAAGAAACACCCTTTGAACCTCTAAGGAATATCCCCCTCTCTGAACTCCTGTATACAACAATAAATAAGATCAATATAGAATTTTTTGTACGTGCCATAAAATACATTTTTTGATTTTCACTGGGCGATGCATGTCCTTATTTTGTGTCTATGATCATGTTCTTGGTACTATTTTTCTACAAAATCGAGGCCTACCAGGAGTACCATGCTGGCCACAATTTATTTGTGTGCCAGTGTCCAAATCCTCCTGTAAGCTTCATTATAATGCAACGGTCTTTGATTTTCTGTGTCTCTCGACTCCATAAAAATACATTTTACAGTAAATACAACAATAACAAGATGAAAGAAATCGTGTTTGTGAAACAATGTTGAACTGGTTGGCAACCTCACATACTGCTCTAGGATCTTCCATCATGCTATTCTTGGATCTTCCAAGTTGACCAGCAGTGGGGGCAGAGACTCATACAGCTGTCAAAGTGCTCCTGGTTTTATTGACAGTCCTAGTTTTATTGACATGCCTTTATTACAGTCACAATTAATTGCACAGGTGTTATGAGCTTGAATCCATTTCCTTGCGCCAAGGATTTGTGTTTCCTGATTCTAAAGTTTATAGTACAGTACATGTAAAATATTTGTAAATACATAAACATTAAGTGCAGTTTTGTGTGTATGTGTGTGTATATATAGAAAAAAGTACTTACCCACAGACTGCCCAAGTGAGTCAAGGGCATGGTCTGTGATGGGGTGTGTGTGCCACCCAGAGTCTTGCCCTTTATTAGATAGGTGGTTAGTACTGGAACACACTCTGTCACAACTATCAGAATGCAGTATAAGCTGGGAGGAAGTGTTCTCAGCCTAAAAGAGATCACAGGCTAAGATGAAATGAGTGTTGGCATGTGCAGTGCATCTTGGCCCCTCCCATTGCTATGTCATAGATGATATTTGTGCCCATAAAAATGCCAGCTGTGGGTGGAGCCAAGTCAGTCAGGCAATGGGAGCAGGACACCTCAGAGCTGGAAAGAAGTAATTCTACACTGAGTTGAACTAAGGGGCTCTGTGCAGGGCTGAATTCCCAAGCGAGGTGGTACAGATCATGTGAGGGTCTAGCTGGAATCTTCCTGTCTATCCCTGACCTTCTTGTACAGGTCCTGTAGCATTGTGCTTATGGCCTTGAGGGCCTATGACAGAGTCCTCTTATGAGAGTTACAGCTGACACAGGAATAGATGTCATCAGGGAGCATGTCTGGCTGGGTAAAGCTATAGAAGGGGCATTTGGAAGTGACTGCAGTATACGAATAGACCTTGTCGCCCCTGAGCAGCATCTGCTGGTCCTGTGGCTTGGTGGTAGACAACCTCAGGCTGAAGAACTTGGTATACATGGAGAGGTGGTCCCAACTCTGTGGCGCTCCCAAGGAAAAGAGAGAGAAAAGAGAAGATAATTAAACCTGTAAGTTGTGCTCTGCACTGGAAAGACTACTGCAGGATGCAAATTTAAGCTAGTTGTGTTCTGAAGTTCTGTCAGCAAGTCAATTGTGATATGTCATGAGAAGAAACATGATGTTGCAGTAAAGTGCTGAAAATACATCAGAGTGTGGCCATTTCTTTATTTTGAGTGAAAGGTCTCAGGTTGGGGGATGTGTGAGTGGGCCTCTGGCCAGGAGAAATGTGTCCAAGATGGTGGCTACAAACACAGGTATGTGGGTGCTCTAGCCAAAAAGAAATGGGGTGGGACACGTACAGCTTGTTGGCAACACCTGCCCAATCCAAGTCACCTATGTGTGAACCAGAACCAAGTCCAGAAGGCTAATGGCTTCTGTATAAAGCATAGAGCGCATGAGAATCTAGGAGTCAAGATCTGCAGCTTCTTCAGGCTCAGCGGGCCGCTTTCAAAAACTCTCCATAGTGGTGCTCCATATAATTCAACCATATACACATAACCTGAAGGAGGAGAAAAAGGCTCTCATAGCATAAAACCATCAATTACTTTATTCAATAAAAACACGCCAAAACACTTATATTAAACAGTGTCTTGGTAAGTGTTTTGGCACTTTTTTTATTGAATAAAGATCCTGGCCCAGCAACAGCAGGCAAATGCATGCAAATAATAGATTGCTGACTGCTTCAGTACCAGTTACTGAAGCTCATGTGACTGTTTTGGCAATGGAAGCAAAGAGAGGCTGACAAACTTTAAATCACATTGTACAACAGCTGATGACCCTGAGGCCCCCATTATCACCCAAGGTCATGCTGATTTAGTAAGAGTAAACCACTACTTGCAGAAAATTACAAAATGACCACTGGATGACAAAGAGCCCCACTTACCCCACTTTTGAATGGACAGCCAAATATAGCCATGGCCAAGGAGCAGTGGGTGAGGCTGCGGGTTCCTTTCCTTTCCTTTCTGGGGGACCACAGAAAGCCTACTTGCACCTGGTTCCTGAGGATACCAAAGAGCTTAAAAAATGGAAGCTTACATTTTCCACCACTTGGGGGGTGATGTTAGGTAGTCAGTGACCTAGCATTATGGAGTAGGAGTTACATGTGTGCAGAGTGACCATAAGAAGTACCCTACTGCCCTGGTGACTTTTGAAACCAGTCAAGGTACTATATACCAAGAAGTAGCAGTGTCCATTTTACTGTTGAACAGTGTGATCCTGGGGAGAAGCTTTTACAAGTGGAGAAAGGTGACCACACCATAAAATCCAAATGCACAGACAAGCACAAATCAACAGGTGCGGAATGAAATTGACATCGGACCGACACCCTGTACAGTGGAAGCAGTTTGTGCAGCCTTCATTAAGCCATGAGGAGCTCACCTGGAGAGGTGGGCATTTGTATATACTTTTGGCCAGAAGCTTTCAACTGTTTCAGGAAATGTTCAGTGAACCAGAGGTATCCCCAAAGACCCCCCCCCCCCCCCGAGGTGCCTGGTATGCCAGAGCTAGAGGTCTCTCAGGATCAAAATGCCAGATTACATGACCACATTACATGACTGGATTTAATTGGTAGCCCCAGATTTCAACAAATAATTTTTTGTCCAACCTAATGCCTGTATTGTAGGACTGGGGCTGTGCTGTCCCAGATGCTATGCAGAGAAACACCCAGTGGTCTATTTCAGTCAGAAGCAGAGATGTGCTGAAAAAAAAAATATAATGTTTGTGGATCGAGAGTTCCTGGCCATTAAATGGGCCTTGGATGCTCCATTTTACTATTTGCTGGGATGCCTTCCACCTCATAACAGACAATGTTTTCTAAACATGAAAGCAATTCTGCTGCTCCAGGTGCAACCGGAAATCAAGGTATCTGAAATGCAGCCTGTGTATGGGGTGCACACCCTGTCACTGCTGCAGATATATGTATAGAGATAAAAGATTTAGATGGCTGCACACCCATACAATGCAAATCAAAGCTTATTTATTCAGATAATAAAAACAGGCAAAAAGGCATATTGGCAGGGAAAAAAAAAGGTTGACGCATTTCACATGTTGATACGTGCTTTGTCCAAACCATATCGGACACAACCACCATACACACATATATACAAGATATCACATGGTTATACAGGTGTAGAAAATGAGGCGGTGAAGTCCAGTGACATCATTCAGCTGTTTCCACTTGAAAATGAATAGCAGACTATTTCTGCTACGCCCATTCTTCCATGAACATAAACCTAAACAAAAAAATCTGAAAAAAGCTAAAAAATAAAAAGTAAGGATATGCAACATAAGTTAAAAAAGAAAAAATATATATAAATACAGAAGTAAAGGGTCTGTACATCCTGCACACAGAAAAACAATATGTAGCACCCCCATAGTGAATAGGTGCTTTTGTGATAGATTTCTGTGAGGGGAGGCATATTTAGTCAGGCCTGACTGTTGTGCAGGCCTGAATGTTTTGATTTGGGCAGGGGAGTGGCCCAGGAAAAGCTGGAGACTGCAGGAAGGAACACCCCTTGGTTACTCCTCCCCTTTGGGTACAGAAGGTTCTGGAAAAGGGAATGGAACAGGAGGTGGGACTTTCTGAGGTATGTTAAGGAGCCCTGACCATTTCCCAACCTGGATTGGCGGGGGGCAGGCCTCCTTACATACTGTGGTCTGCCCAGCTGGGGAGGAGGAGCAGTTTGGGTGGAAGAGTGGAGATGTATAAGAGGTTACTGGGGCCTCACCTGGGAGCCCCCAGTCTGGGGGGGTTGACCTTGAGGCCTGGTGGCTCGGGTGCAGCCAGGAGTGGAGAGAGATCCTGGCGCTGCACAAGGGAGCAGGAGAGCGACAGAGAGGCTACAGGAACGACTCTCTGAAGTATCCACCGATGTCGATGAGTGGCAGACCCTGGAAGCTGGAGAAGAGGACTGGAGCAGGCTGGGAGGAGACAGTGGACAGTCTGTGGAGGAGCCAGTCAGAGGAGCGGTGTCACTGGACAGTGAGGTAGGCCGGAGTGGCCTAGAAGAGGATGGGCTGGGAGCAGTGGTCCACCGAGACCCGGCTAGCACATTTGTACTCAGCTACACTTTAAGGGCCCGTGGCTCTACACTCTGAGGGCCCGTGGCCCTTGCCTGTAACAGGCGGACCAGAGGTCCTGCTGACAAAAGTGCAAGTCTCACCATGTGCTAGCTAGGGTGGAAGAAGATGTAATGGAGGCTTGATAAATTTCCCTTCAGGCCTAACAATGAAGAAGCATGTGTTGTGCAGGAGTGAAGTGAAGGAGTGTAACGGTCAGTAAATGTCAGTACTGGAGGAAGAAGGGTGTATATAGAATGGTCCTATATCCTAATCTATTGGGCATCCCACAGTCGTCCCTACCCTATCCAAGTTTATTCCCTCAATAAAACAACAAAAAACAAAGTACCGGCCTGTTCAGTGACTTCGGATGAAAGGAGAATTGTGTGATTGAGGGCAGAGTGACAGATGGACCACAACTACCAGCCACCCCTACAAATACATACACCCCGCAAAAAAATATATGATTACACATATAAAGATATTATCCTTTTTTCAATGAATAAAAAACAAAAAATAAAGGTGCAGAACACAGAACAAAGGTGTCTTACCTCTGGGAACCTACGAACCACTTAAGGCAGATGATGGTAAAGATAGTGTCCCTTCCATGTTCAATGCAGCATAAAATAGTGATACCGTGATACCTTGGTTCATGAACTTAATTCGTTCCACGACTCTGGTCGCGAACCAAATTGGTCATGAACTGAGGCAAATTTTCCCATAGGGTTCAATGTAAATCAGGTTAATTCGCTTTGAACTTATTTGTTTATATATAACATTATGAAATGTATGTACAAAAGACGGATTTTAAACATATATTGCACACAGTCTTTTACATTAAGCTGACTTCTTTCATGTGCACGTCTCAATAGAAAAAAAAAAAACTATAGCTCCTCTTTAATCCTTGTTTGAAACATCCCAAACCCCAATTTAAATGACTAATCTAGTGGCCAGGAAACAGCACTATGCATCCAGGAAAAGATCATCTGAGGGCATGATAAAGTTGTAGAATTCATATGAACTGTTTTTCCATGATTCCCAATCAAGTGAGCCCACCATCATGGTAGTCAGGGGGCAGAAACCCCTATTTGAGTGGACTGGTTCTCCTAAGACTCTCATCTTGCACTGCTCTTCTCAATATGAACGTGTCAGAGAAGGGAATATGGCTATGGCTCGCGTTGGTGAGCCGAAGCGGAGTTTGCGTACCGAAGCAAATTTTGTGAACTCTTCTGTTCGCGAACTGAGTTGTTCGTGAACAGGAGCATTCGTGAACCGAGGTATCACTCTATATATATATATACATATATATATATATTGATACATCGGTATATATAGTAAAAATCCATTTTACTTCACTGTCAAGGAAGCACAAAAAAGCAGGAAAAACAAATATCACCACAAGTTTATATATAATTAGACAACAAGCAGAAAAATTAAAAATCTTAATCATAAAAGTGAGTCAAGTCCCACTGAAGATTTAAATCTCCTGGAATCCTTTTTTGGAGAAAGAATATCCTAAAGACTTCCCTTTTACAGAGAATTCTAAAGTTATCTCCAACTCTCCTAGGGGTGACAACCTTTTCAATTCCCTGTATCTGTAATTGGGTGGGGTCACCTCCATGAAGCTCATTGAAGTGTTCTTTCTCTATGTCATAGACATGATTGTGTAGGCTATCTCATAGCCCTCTAGTAGCACATCCCACATACGGGATTGAACACATTTTACAAGTGATCAAATAGATCACGTTCCTAGTGTTGCAATTGATAAAGCCGAGAGCAGCATGGACAATGGCACCACACTTCTAAGTGCCCACAAAATCTAGCCATGTTCTGGTTTGTTTACCAGAACTAAAATCACTTAGAGACAAGGAATTTGCCAATGTTGGTGCCCGCCGTGACACGGATTTTATCCCCCCAGACAAGATTTTAGCATAACATTCATCTTCATACAGGATTGGAACATATTGTTCCGCTATTTTTCTGATCTTCTTGCATTCCAAACTGTATGAAGTTGAAAAGATTGGGGTTCTAATAGATGTAGACTCACATCTCTTGTCTTGTAACAACCTCTCCCTAGGGGTGGATTCTGCTATCTCAATTGCCCTATTGATGGTGTTAGGTTGAAAACCCCTATTGAGAAATTTAGAACTCATCCTGTCTCTCTCCTGTTGAAAATCCCCCTCCTCATTGCAGATCCTGTGCACCCTGAGAAATTGGCCAATTGGTATGCCCCATGTCACATGACTCGGGGGCCCAGAGTCCGCATGTAGGAGGGTATTCTCGGAGAGGGGTTTCCTGTACAAACTAGAAACAATACGACCCTCCTTGCTAGACAAGACTACATCCAAAAAGGGAATATATGTGCTGCTCAAATGCCCCGTAAATTTGAGGTTTAAATCATTGTTGTTTAAAAATGACAAAAAGTCTTCCAATGTGCCTACAGATGTGGAGCAGATGAACAACAGATCGTCAGTAAATCGACGGATAAACCTTATTCTGGACTGGAAAGGATTGTTATCTCCAAAGATGCATATCTCTCCCACCAACCCATATACAAGTTAGCAAGAGAGGGTGAAAACCGGGCACCCATGGCTGCCCAGCATTTCTGAAGATAAAATGAAAAATAATTGTGTGTCAACAAATACTCAAGACACTCGAGAATATATTCTCTGTGAATGGGGGAGTATCCACTGTGGTGATCCAGAAAGTACTCCACCGCACGCACGCCCAAGACATGTGGTATGGAGAACAGACTGGACACATCACAGGCAATCCATAGATCTCCCTCCTCCCACCTCATCCGATCGCATAAATTCAAAAGGTGTTTAGTATCCCTCTAATGGCTAGGCAGTCTCTTAACTAATGGCTGTAGTTGACAGTAAACCCAAAGACCAAGATTTTCATTTAAAGAGCCTATTCCTGCCACTATAGGTTGCCCAGTGAGGGGAGTTAACCCTTTATGAGTTTTTGGGAGATGATGGAATATGGGGGTGATGGGGAAGTGCTTAACATGAATGGCCCAGGGCAAGGACCACAATTCAGGAGTTGCCTGCTGGTTCCTGGTCATTCAGGATTTTTTTTTTTAAAGTGAGCCCAGGGTTGGCAGTCAACAAGAAAAATGTAGATGGCCTCTCACGTGCACATCTCTGGGCATGGTTTATGATTAGGTGTGCGTGTCACTCAGAGTCCTGCCCTTTTAATAAGTAGACAGGGAGGTAGTGGGACACACCATGTCACAACTGTTGAGTGTAGTATATGCTGGGAGGAAGTGTTTTCAGCCTGCAAGAGGTCACAGGCTGAGACTATTATTAAATGTGGACCAGAACTCAGTCCATCAAACAGCCAGAAGGAAAATAGCTGTTCTTGAAAATGTGTTGTGTTTCTATTAAACCCTGCAAAGATGGACCTTGTGACTACTTCGGTTTTGTGGAGAAATAAAAGTTGGCCAAAAAAGCCCTTTAACACATTTTGGCATCTGGACTGCTGCTCTGCAAGCTCTAAGCTTGATACAGACCCTGACATTAGATATATAGATATGTCTGAAGGTTGGCCGGAGGGGGTCCCGGCATACATTATCAAACATATGGGGCGTTGGAGGTCTGCTTGCTATAGTCGTTACATACCTGAACCACATGCAGAAGTTATCCGAACTTTCAATACTCTGTTAAATTAAGTAGGAAGTGATTGTTAGTCTCTGCAATAAAAAATCATTTCATACCTATTTCGTGTCTTCTGCCCTCTTTCAGGTGTACTGACCAGCCAGATCAAGGCACATTTCAGGTCTGGCAATTACGGTATCACTGTCCAATCAGGGAAGAATCTGACCACAAGTCTGAAGGCTGGCCTCCGGCCAGCCTGGATTTGTGGGAGGAGTCTGGAGCATATAACGCTCCATCCTCCTCCCTTTGAGCGTCGGCTCAGCTTCTCGGTCTGTGGAAGCATCCAGCGTGACGTCATTTCCAGATACGTGGGACTTCCGGTTTTCGCAGAGACACAGGCGGCTCGTGGTGACAGGTACAGGGGCCGCAGCAGCATTGTCGGGCATCAGCGGCTTACAGGTAACGATCGGGATGGAGGGGGCAGAGCATTCACTGTCATACGGCTGGGCATATGAGTGGGCAGGCATTTTATTATTGCGGTTCTATTCGGGGGGGGGCAGGTGCACAAGCGTAACAAGCTGCTGATTATCCGGCACCCCCTCCCCGTCCGTGCCATGGGATCTGTCTGTTGTGGCCCTGTGGCTCTGAGTTCTGTACCTGAGTGGGGATGGGGGGGGCAGAGTATTTCGCCAGGGTTTAGCGTGGGGGGGCAGGTGTCAAGCAAAAGGCTAATTCAATCCAGCTGTCATCTCCGTCACCCCCCCTCCAGCTGGGATAATGAGATCTGTATCCTGTCTTTCTCCTCCCTGGCGTGCGAGGGAGGAGGTGGTGCAAGAGGAAGTTCCACAGCCAGGCAGCATGTGAGGAGGGGTGGTTGCAGGTAATTGGAGGTCAGGTTAGATAGTCGCCGTTGCGGTGGCTGGGTGTCATGTGTTTAAGGTAGAGGGGGGGAAGAGGGGGCAGGAGTGTGCTGGGAGGAGGAAAAAAATAGCGGGGGAGGTGTATTGTAGTCACTCAGCATATACAGGCTGTTTCAATGGTTAGAAAAGGAGGGGGGCATAGCATTGGCGGTTGTAGTTATTCCCCTGTCTAAGAGGTTATTTCTTAGGCCTGTTGGGGGGGTGTCTCTTGCAGCATGGTTGGGGGCATTTGTTGGATGTCCCTTCTCGGTTCATTGTTAGAGCTTTTTGTCACAGGTGGTTCTTCATTCTCTTGCAGCATGGTTGGGGGCATTTGTTGGATGTCACTTCTCGGTTCGTTGTTAGAGCTTTTTGTCACAGGTGGTTCTTCATCTTCCAGTCATTAGTGTTGCTTCTGCAGTAGTGGTGGTCTTGCGATCTTCATAGGTGAACCTCTGAATTGTGTATCATTAGCAGGTGCGTTTAAAAAAAAAAATAATAAATAATAATTTACACATACAGTCCCTGACAAAAGTCTTGTTGCTTGTGTACAAATTGACCTGAAGTGCCACTGAAATATATTTCTAATCAAGATTTTTTTCACAAGAAATTGTTCATTTTAATCCCAACAGCTTTTGTAATAATGTTTCAGTGCAAAACAAAACTGTCAAAAAGTATTCTAATATCTACAGCTTGGTAAAGCCCATTGAGTCAATTTTTGCAAAGACATAAGTGTTGTCACCTTGTCATATGAGCTTCACCTGTGACTAATAATGGATCAATTAGGTCTCAGGTGTGTATAAAAAGAACCCCAGTACACTAGACCTTCACATCAACTGCAACTAGACCTCTGCAAACATGCCTAAGATTCACCCTGAGACTAAAGTTTTGATTATCAAGAGGCTGAAGACCAGATCCACTGCTGATGTGGCAGACACCTTCAATGTGTCTCAGCGTCAAGTACAGAGGATAAAAAAAAAGATTTGAAGAGACTGGAGACGTTTTTGACAAGCCCAGGTCAGGCAGACCCCGCAAGACAACTGCTTGAGAGGACCGTTTATTGGCTCGAAAATCCAAGGCCAGCCCATTTTCCACTGCAGCAGAGCTCCATGAGACATGGTCACCTGAAATCCCTGTGTCAACCAGAACAGTTTGTCGGATTCTGTCTCGAAATGGCCTCCATGGTTGAATCAGTGCCCAGAAGCCAGCACTAAACAAAAGACAATTGAAAAACCGTGTGGCATTTGCCAAGGCCCACAGCCTACTAAAAGGATGGATGCTGGAAAAGTGGCAGAAGGTGGATTTTCAGATGAATCTTCTGTTGAATTACATCACAGTTGCCGCAAATATTGCAGGAGACCCACTGGAGCCTGCATGGATCCGAGATTCACCCAGAAAACAGTGAAGTTTGGTGGTGGAAAAATCATGGTCTGGGGATACATCCAGTATGGGGGTGTGCGAGAGATCTGCAGGGTGGAAGGCAACATCAATAGTCTAAAATACCAAGAAATCTTAGCTACCTCTTATATTCCCAACCATAAAAGAGGCCAAATTCTGCAGCAGGATGGTGCTCCATCGCATACTTTCATCTCCACATCAAAGTTCCTCAAGGCGAAGAAGATCAAGATGCTCCAGGATTGGCCAGCCCAGTCACCAGACATGAACATCATTGAGCATATGTGGGGTAGGATGAAAGAGGAAGCATGGAAGACAAAACCAAAGCATATTGATGAACTTTGGGAGGCATGCAAGACTGCTTTCTTTGCTATTCCTGATGACTTCATCAATAAATTGTATGAATCCTTGCCAAACCGCATGGATGCAGTCCTTCAAGCTCATGGAAGTCATACAAGATATTCAATTTGGATCTCACAGCACCACTATTTAATTTGCTGACATATTTTTGTATTTGCAGTAAAATTGTTCAATTTCTGTATAGGTGACTTTTGTCTTGCCAACATTTGACCTTTCTGTCTTGATTAAATGATAAATCTTTTTTCAGTGAAACTAATTTATTTCAGTGCATTAAACAGCATTTGGGAGGGTTTTAGCTTTTCATATGAGCTATTTCTAACACCAATTGATTAATTAAAAGTCAGGTTAATAGCAGGTGTTTCTACAAAATAGATAAGCGACAAGACTTTTGTCAGGGACTGTAGAGGTTTACTGTTGCACGGGGCATGGTTCAGTTTCTGGTGACCGTCATTTTCATGCGTTTTTCATGTTCGTCTGCATTCGCTGCAGTGTCATTCGTTACTTCATCATTACGTCTGTCATATCTTTTCATCAGGTGCGTGCATCACCAGAATTCAGGTATCTGGTTGCTCGTGGACCCCAGAGTATCTCGCAAACAATAAGGTGTGTCAGGTGACTTTCATTCACGGTAGTGGTAGTCAGGTGGTTATTTCAGGATCCGTCACGTCTACGGATTCATATGGGATGAGTTTTCGTTTTTAAATGTTATGGAACATAAATGCTCGTTTGTATATTATACGTCATACGATGCACGTTCATTCATCCTACTCCTATATCTACCCACCACATTCTGTGGGTACGTTAGCCCTGAGTGTTTGTTTTTAATTCTTGTATCAGTGCTGCAGGTTGCTCGGTCTAAACAGAAAGGTAGTACATTACACATAGGGGTGGTTGTGTATTAGGTGGTTGCACGCGCTGCTAATTTATCATAGTATTCACGCACGTCCTTAGAATAATTGTGCACAGGGTTCGGTACTGGCTCACGTAGTGGGGGTGCTTACCCTTATACTTTCTTTCTGTAGATTGGACATGTCGCATGTATCCAATAGTGAGGATTTTGCTTTCATCCCACCCACCCCACGAGGAGGGCCAGAATATGGGAGCACTCAGTTGTTAAGAAACTGGACCATACCCAGGCTCACAGCAGAGGGCATTCCATTCCCAGCTTCGACCAGGAAAGCCGAGTTATTTAGGCTATTGTTTCCAACTCCGTCGCCTCTACCAGTGAAGAGCATTTTTCTGTGCACACATCGTTGACACAGATTCTCACCATGTTAAACACATTGGTTACATCCATGTCGCAATTACAGGATAGGATGGAAGTGATCAAAGCACGTGCTGCTAGGGATCAAGCAGTTGCAGTTCCATCAGCTCCTGCTCCTCCTAGCGCGCCTGTAGGTAATGTTGGTGTTCTGTTACCGGTGGCAGCTCCTTCACAATTGACAGCCTTACCATCAGTATCCCTGGCTCATTTTATCCCAACCAATGTCAAGAAAGATGTTTTGGAGGGGAAAGATGGGAATTTGGCATTGTTGCTTATTGCTTCGCAGGATGTATCAGAGAATAAGTCCTATGCGTCTCGGTCTCGGTGGTGCTTAAAACAAAGGACCCCAGGCTTAATCGCAAGCTTAGTGTGGCAGAATTTGTGCTGGCATTTGGTATTTTCAGGGATATTATCTGCTCAGTTAGTCCCGGTAGAAGAGAGGAATTGGACCTATATCTATATAAAGTAGTGGATTTGGCGCATAATGTAGTTTCTATGACTTCCATAGATCTTGTTGCAGCAACTTGGGCTCAGTTCCAGTTAGTCACATGTTGGAGTAACATTGATACGGAACTATTCTGCAGGCATTTTGCCAATCAGAAGTCTCCAGTGTGCGGCAATTGTCAGTCCACAGCTCATACTTCAGCTTGGTGCCCCACATTTGAGGCATCTAGTCACGTCGGGGCGGTCAAACAAGTCAGTGGGGTATCTTTCACAGGACCCACAGGACAGGTGGACAAGGTGGGGAGGCCTATCCATTATCTGGGTAAGGCACAGTTGTGCAATAATTATAATCAGGTAGGTTGTAATTACAATCGGTGTAGGCTCCTACATGTCTGCACAAATTGTTTCAGGGCACACCCCAAGTACTCTTGTTTGGTTAGGTCATCCAGCACATGACTAAGCCAAATAAACGTTTCTTTGTTAGGGGACGATTTAGAAAATCATCCGTCACCGGCATTCTGGCAATTTTTGATGGAGGGATTTTCAGAGGGGTTTCATACAGGTCTCATCACACTTCCAACGCAGTCTTTCGAATGCAGGAATCTGCTGTCAGCAGATAGACATGCTGCTGTTGTGGATGAAATATTGGAAGCAGAAATCTCCAAGGGCTTCGTGATGGGTCCATTCGTGTCTCCACCTTTTGGCATGTGGAGGGTCAGCCCGATAGGGGTGGTTTGTGGAAAATTCTCCAATAAATATCATTTGATTTATGACCTGTCTATGCCTCATTCTTCCCACATACAGAGTTTGAATTCACTTGTTCCATCAGAAGAGTTTTCATTGAAATACGCATTATGGATTTAGCCATACAGCACATTTTGCAGTTAGGAAAAGGAGCTAGGTTGTCCAAAGCGGATGTGTCAGATGCGTTTAAGCTGCTGCCTATCAAGCCTAACCTTTAGCAATGGTATGGCATCAAATGGCGGGGGAATTATTACTTTGCCACTACATTAACGTTTGTATCAAAGAATAGTCCTTGCTTGTTTGATTTATTTGCACAAGCACTTCACTGGATTTTGGGTAACTGCGAGGGTTGTGAGCGAATAGTGCATTACTTAGATGATTTCCTACTGATTGAAGACCCGGATTCATCACCTAAGGAACTGAAGTCACTTACCAGGTTGTTCTCGGAATTGAATGTTCTGTTAGCAGCCCGCAAAGTGGAGGGGCCATTCAAGGTTATCAATTTTTTGGGTATAACTTTGAATTCCGGTAGCATGGTTGCAAGCTTGCCCAAAGAGAAACTGGTCAGGATTCGGCAGACTATTCATGGGTTTGTGCGGTCACCAGTTTGTTCCAAAAGGGAGTTACAGTCTCTCTTGGGCATGATGAATCATGCTATGAGGATTATCCCTCAGTGTAGATCCTTCGTATCTAGGTTATTGGCCCTGCTGCCCTTATGTCAGAACTCTGAATCAGTGATCAGGTTGCAGGCGGATGCCCGGGCTGATCTGGTCATGTGGGATCAGTTCCTTTGTGACTGGAAAGGCATCTCCTTACTTATTCCACAGCCTACCAATGATTCACCTGGGGTGTTCTCCAATGCTGCAGCGTCCATGGGTTTTTCGGCCATATTTGGTAACCAATGGTTTGCTGGCCGGTGGCCTCCCGAGGTGTTTCATTTGCCTAAATTTGCTCAGACCTCAGCTCTCTTTGAAATTTATCTGATCGTAGCAGCAGCAGTCACGGCCAAAACTATCAATAAAGGCAGATCAGGATCACTGTTGATCATGTCATTCATGCGCAGATTGACATGGTTAGGCATCACTTTTAAATTTAATTTCCAAGGTGAATTCATTGGGGGAAGGTTTAATGGTGCTGCCGATGCACTGTCACAATTTAACCTGCCTCAATTTTTCTTACAGAATCCGGGAGCCGAGCTGGAGGGCAAAGCAGTTACGCCTTACGCCCATCTGATCATGGACTAGGCAGGTTCTGGGATCAGGCCATGGTGTTGGCCAACGGTTCCCTATGCAGGAATACCTTGAAGGCTTATACTAAGGGGTGGATGGTGTTTCGCAGGTTCATGGATCTATGTCCTTGTGATGCCCCGGGGATGTTAGTTATGTCATGGCATTTACAGCTTACTGTCACAGCAAGTTGGGATTATACTCTATCACTGTTAAGCTGTATTTGTCAGGGGTACAGCATTTCAGATCTCTACAGTCACCTAACAGGCCGTCCATTTTTGCAGCTCACCTTCTCAAAGCTATGTTCAGGGGTTTGCAAAGGTCTCAGGATCAATCTCAGTTGTCACGGCTACCGATTACGGGGAGCATATAACGCTCCATCCTCCTCCCTTTCAGCATCGGCTCGGCTTCATGGCCCCCACCCTCCCGGGTCCCCAGGTCAGAGCTAATCAGCATGCACAGCTCCTTTATCATACATTCAGGGTATGCCCTCTTTCAGGTGTACTGACCAGCCTGATCAAGGCACATTTCAGGTCTGGCAATTACAGTATCACTGTCCAATCAGGGAAGAATCTGACCACAAACAAACTTATCAACATATACACACATACTGGTGTAAAAAAATACTGTACTGTGCAAATGTTTTAGGCAGGTGTGAAGAAATGCTGTAAATCAAGAATGCTTTCAAAAATATACATTTTAATTGCTTATTTTTATCAATTTACAAAATACAGTGTGAACAACCAGAAGAATAATCTAAATCAAATCAATATTTTCTGTAACTGCCCTTTGGCTTTAAACCAGCATTAATTCTTACACTTACACACTTTGCACACTTGCAAAGTCATGGATTTTGTAGGATTAGAGTCAAGTGTATTATACCATATCCATTGTTTATTGGGAATCCTAGATTAAATGATACCTGAGGAGTTGACTAGGGTTGCCTTCTCCGGGCCTCATTTCAGGCCAGGGGAAGATCATTCTATTGGGCTGGAAATCCATAACACCTCCTTCGGTCAAAATTTGGGTGACACACATGGGGAACATGCTCCTGTTGGAGAGATACATATACGAGCATGGGGTTGCCTTAATAAATATGAAAAACTATGGTCTCCATGGATTAATGTCCCTGGGTTAACCCCTAGGGAGCTCGTTCTGATGAGGGTGTTGCAGTGCCCCACGGGCTGAATTCAGTCTGGGAGAATCCTAGGAGTGTGAAAGAGGTGGGGATGGATGGGATGCATGGTTGCAAGGGGAGGTGACATGTTTAACCTTGCAGGAGGTAAATGTAACCTGCTAATGCACCAGAGGTGCTGGAAATGTGAGTTGTTTATGTATGTGCTTAATGGTATATTGGAATGGAAAATGTTGTTTATGCTCGTTTCTTACCATTTTTGTACCTGGTATTTTATCAATAAACCCTCTTTTATATGAAAAAAAAAATTATACCAAGCAGGTACTAATGATCATCAATTTTATATGTAGGTTGAAACACAGTCACTTCAGCCTCGGGAGGATTTACCCATTTCCTGACCAGAGCTGTCACCTAAACAAAATTGACCTCCCTTTTTCCCCAAAAATAGAGCTTTCTTTTGGTGGTATTTGATCACCTCTGCGGGTTTTATTTTTTGTGCTATAAACAAAAAAAGCGACAATTTTGAAAAAGAAACAATTTTTAACATTTTTGCTATAATAAATATCCAAAAAAATAAAAATAAAAACACAAATTTCTTCCTCAGTTTAGGCAAATATACAATATCTCACAAAAGTGAGTACAGCCCTCACATTTTTGTAAATATTTGATTATATTTTTCATGTGACAACGCTCAAGAAATGACACTTTGCCACAATGTAAAGTAGTGAGTGTACAGCTTGTGTAACAGTGTAAATTTGCTGTCCCCTCAAAATAACCCAACACACAGCCATTAAAGTCTAAACCGCTGGCAACAAAAGTGAGTACAACTCTAAGAGAAAATGTCCAAATTGGACCCAATTAGCCATTTTCTCCCCCCGGTGTCTTGTGACTTGTTAGTGTTACAAGGTGTGAATGGGGAGCAGGTGTGTTAAATTTGGTGTTATCGCTCTAACTCTCTCATATTGGTCAATGGAGGTTCAACTTTGCTCCTCATGGCAAAGAACTCTCTGAGGATCTGAAAAAAAGAATTGTTGCTCTACATAAAGATAGCATAGGCTATAAGAATATTGCCAAGACCCTGAAATTGAGCTGCAGCACGGTGGTCAAGACCATACAGCAGTTTAACAGGACAGGTTCCACTCAGAACAGGCCTCGCCATGAACGACCAAAGATGTTGAATGCACGTGCTCAGCGTCAAATCCAGGGGTTGTCTTTGGGAAATAGAGATATGAGTGCTGCCAGCATTGCTGCAAAGGTTGAAGGGGTGTGGGCTCAGCCTGTCAGTGCTCAGACCATATGCCGCACACTGCATCAACTTGGTCTGCATGGCTGTCGTCCCAGAAGGAAGCCTCTTCTAAAGATGAGAAAGAAAGCCCGCGAACAGTTTGCTGAAGACAAGCAGACCAAGTGCATGGATTACTGGAACCATGTCCTGTGGTCCGATTAGACCAAGATAAACTTATTTGGTTCAGATGGTGTCAAGCATGTGTGACAGCAACCAGGTGAGGAGTGCGAAGACAAGTGTGTCTTGCCTACAGTCAAGCATGGTCGTGGGAGTGTCATGGTCTGGGGCTGTATGAGTGCTGCGGGCACTGGGGAGCTACAGTTCATTGAGGGAACCATGAATTCCAACATGTACTGTGACGTACTGAAGCAGAGCATGATCCACTCCCTTCGGAGACTGGGCCACAGGGCAGTATTCCAACATGATAACGACCCCAAATACACCTCCAAGGTGACCACTGCCTTGCTAAATAAGCTGAAGGTAATGGTGTTTGACTGGCCAAGCATGTCACCAGACCTAAACCCTATTGAGCATCTGTGGGGTATCCTCAAATGGAGGGTGGAGGAGCGCAAGGTCTCTAACATCCACTAGCTAGTCATCATGGAGGAGTGGAAGAGGACTCCAGTGGCATCCTGTGAAACTCTGGTGAACTCCATGCCCAAGAGGGTTAAGGCAGTACTGGAAAATAATGGTGGCCACACAAAATATTGACACTTTGGGCCCAATTTGGATAATTTCACTTAGGGGTGTACTCACTTTTGTTGCCAGCGGTTTAGACATTGTGGCAGCTGGCGGGAAAAGACGCCGGGTTGTGTGCAGGATGGGAGGTACATTTGCCCTAGATTTAAGCTGTATGCAGACTTATACCACTAAGGGGAGTCTTGCAGGTGTAGGGGTAATGAGCGCAGCTGAGGTGAGCTGGCTCATTAAGACCTCTACAAGAACTCCCAGCAGGGATAGGTGAGTGCTCCACCCTGGAACCAGGTTCTGTGTCATGTCAACAGACTGGGGAGTGTAACAGCTTGTCTGGTAAGAAGCCTGTGTGGCTGACTGTCTTCAGTGAGGGATAGGAGCTTTGTACAGCGGTAGGCTGTACCCAGCTGACAGACAGGGAAACCTATTATGTAGTCAGTGACCAAGTGGCCTAGGATTAATTTTGTTGTCTGTTTTTGTTTGGTTGTTTTTTTTTCATGTTGTAACTAGTGAGAATAAACTACCTTTTTGTTTCATCTGAAACTGCTGTCTCGCTGTGCCTAAATTGTGTAGTGAACCCTTCCAGGGGGTCAAACACACCCGCTGCCGAGCTAAACCCCCTTACAACATTAATGGCTGCGTGTTGAGTTATTTTTGGTTTGCGCAAAAGTTATAGCGTCTACAAAATAGGGAATATATTTATGACATTTTGATGGCATTTTTGTTATAAATTTTTTTTTACTAGTAATGGCGATGATCAGCGATTTTTAGCGGGACTGCGATATTGCGGCGGACAGATCGCACACTTTTGACACTTTTTTGGGACCATTGACATTTATACAGTGATCAAAGCTATAAAAATACACTGATTATTGTATAAACGGCATTGGCAGGGAAGGGCTTAACACTAGGGGCGATCAAAGGGTAAATGTGTTCCCTGGGAGGTGTTTCTAACTGTGGGGGGATTGTGTTGAGTGGGGGAGGAGAGAGAAATCTGTTCCCGATTTCTGGGAACAGACAATCTCTCTCCACTTCCGTGACAGAACGAGGATTTGTTTGTTTACACTAACAGATCCCCGTTCTGTCTCTCTATCCCACGATCACGGGTGGCCAGAGGACATTGTGGCCATCAGCCACGCGCATCGGCTTCCCCTGCAATATCAATTTAAACGGGCGACATACCAGTACGTCGTTTTGAGGAAACGTGCCGACCTGCCGCCGAATAATGACGACGGCTGGTCGGCAAGTGGTATAAGTGGTTGTAAACCTCAAAAAAAACCTGCAAGACAAAGGCATAATATGCATCCCATATTAGCTCATTATGAAATACTTACCTTAGATCGAAGTTGTTGCAGCATTCCCTGCACACCGACGATATGTCTCCTGGAGCTATTTCCGGGTTCACGGGCTCTGGCGTTGTGATTGGCCAGAGCGTCGATGACGCCCCCAGACACAGCACGGGCCCTGAAAAAATGGCACCAATGGGCCGTTTCTTCAAAGTGCATGTGCCGATGACGTCAGCACATGTAGATACAGTGAATATCTCCTAAACTGTGCAAGTTTAGGAGATATTCACGATACCTACAGGTAAGCCTTATTATAGGCTTACTTGTAGGTACAAGTGGTGTAACAAGGTTTATAAACACGTTAACCACTTCAATACTGGACAATTCCCCTCCTTCCTGCCCAGGCCAATTTTCAGCTTTCAACACTGTACCCAAATAATATTTTTATCATTTTTTCACAAAAATAGAGCTTTCTTTGGTGGTTATTAATCACCACTGTTTTTTTTTTCTAAATCAACAAAAAAAGACTGCTATAACATTTTGCAAATAAATAATCTTTTTTCATATATTTAGGCCAAAATGTATACTGCTACATTTCTTTGGTAAAAATATATAAAAAATAACCCAAATCAGTGTATACATATTTTAGTCTGTAGGAAAGTATAGAGTCCACAAACTATTGAATATATATTTGAAAATCAATCGATCTTGATGTATTGACAGCCTGTCTCAGTACAAATACCCCTGAAATTATCCTTTTTTGGAAAATAGACAGTGCAGGGTATTTAGTAAGAGGCATAGTGAGTTTTTTGAAGTTATACATTTTTGTCACAATTTTTTAGAAGAATGAAGAAATTACATTTTTATCACAATTATTTTTTTAATAACTATACAGCCACCAGTGCAGTGTGATTGGCCACAGCTATCACATGGTACAGATGCACTGCGATTGGCCATGTGACCAATCACAGAGATCACAACACTAGTACACAATGAATGGCTATGAATGGAAGCCATTCATTGTGTACAATTACCATGTGATTTGCTGTGATTTGTGAGTGTGAGGGTCCGGTGGTCACACTATGTCCTCCCAGGATAGCAGCACTCCCGCTCAGCCGTCATATTACTATAGACCAAGCAGGAAGTGGTTAAAGTGGTATTAAACCCAAAAGCAAACATTTATTATATTGCACCTTACCAATTTGTAGACGGTGTGGCTGCATTTGTTTTCTTTCTAGGCTTTCTTTTATTTTCACCTCGTGATCCAACCGATAAGTCTAATTTTCAAAATAACAAGCTCTCTTGAAGATGTATCTAACACTCCTCTCCCCCCAGACTGACAATGCTGCTGTCCAGACATGACCCCTGTGCCCCTTCTTCTTCATGAAATTTATGAACTGGGGTACAGAAAAATGGCAGTAGGTGCTCTGGACTGATGAGTCCCAATTTGAAATATTTGGCTATCTTCTATAAATCTTAGACGCCTGTTCCTCAACTTACAATACCAGCCTGACAATATGGGCGATAGAGCACTGCTGTCACTAGATGGCCATAAGGCTTAGCATAGAGTGGCCTTATCTCTGGGCGGTCATAGGCAAATTCGGCTTTGGAAGGGCTTTTCTGGCTGGGTACAGTTACTTCCCCACTGCTATTCGCGGTGGCCATTGAGCCCATGGCTGCCCAGATCAGAGCAAACCCCCAAATACGGGGGTTCCAGTAGGGCAAGGTGCAGGAGAAACTAATGCTCTATGCGGATGATGCCATGTCCCTTATCACACTGTTCGGCTCTTTCTCGGGCCTGGTGATCAATTGGACCAAATCCTCCATCATGTCATTAGATACAGACTCAGAAAAAGTGGGCCCCTAACACCAGGGGATACCAGTGGTCTCCTGTTTCCGATACTTGGGGGTACAGGTAACTCTTGAACCAAGAGAGTATGTTAGGCTGAACCTGACGCCCCTGTTAGGGAAAAATTAAGACATGGTCCAGACTTAGAATGTCCCTGGTAGGCAGAGTAAATCTGACCAAGATGATCCTCATGCCACAACTATTATACATATTGCATAATACCCCCATGGTGGTCCCGTTGAAAGTGTTTAGGGTCATTAACTCTCTGTTCAGGACTGTCCTTTGGTTACATACAACTCCAAGGGTTAAGCTTGAACAGCTGCAGAAGGCAAAGGATAGGGGCGGGTTGGCGTTTCCTAACCTGTGGCTTTACTATCTAGCCGCACAAGCACAGCATATAGCTAGGCTTCTCTCGACAAGTCAGGAGGGGGATAAGGATCCTGCCAAATTTCTTGTTAACCATGTAACGGGAACACAGAATGTGGCACAGGGGTTAGAGGCATTATCATATGCTAAACCTAACAGGCGGTTCCCCATGTATAACTTGATGCAGAAAGTATGCAGCAAAATTAGATACCTGCAGAAAGTGGAAGCGTTTATCAAATATAGCCCCATCTGAAACAATGGCCACTGTCCTAAGCTCCTCACACTACCATGTGGGGAGAGATGGAGGAGATACAGGGTCATGCACCTAAGGCAAATCTTTGATAATGGCCAATTATGCCCATTCACGTCACTGCGGGAGAAGTTTTGCCTGACGCAGTCTATGCATTTTTATTATATGCAACTGCGACACGTGATATGAGCACAGTCCTGAGAGTCTCAGTGGACACTTTCACCTACCCACATTTTTGGTTACATGGAAGGTGGGACTTTGTTTAAGGGATTCATATCCAAGTGCTAATCTATGCTTATATCGATCTACCATGAGGGCTTCCCTCTCCAGGTGGTGGCTAAATGGGAGCATGACGTGGGGGCACTGGAGGAGGAACAGTGGGAGGAGGTACTCCAGGCAGTGCAGGTGTGTTCCCTGAATGTGGCGCAAAGGCTGTCCCAGCTTTATATAGTACTGAGAGTGCACCTTACACTGGCTAGGCTCTTTGCCATGGGCGTGGGAGAGGACTCCAAATGCCCAAGATGTACCAGAGACCACGCAGACCTGATTCACCTGACATGGCGCTGCCACAAATTACACAGTTACTGGACAGGGGTGTTACGTACTGTGGATAGAGTGTTCCAGGTTACCATACCTACCAACCCTAAACATTGTATCCTGGATAGTCTGCCTTTAGACGAGGCCCCCAAGCAAGCCATTTCCAGGGCCCTCTTTCAGGCCCGTCTTCTCATCCTTAGGCACTGGAAAGAAGCGCCCCCCACTGTTAAGGAATGGATTGCCCAAATGGGGGACACCCTCCGTCTAGAAAAGTACATTTACCAACAAAGGGGAAGTCCTGCCAAATTTGAAAAACTGTGGTCTTCATAGTTAGACACACCTGGCCTTTCACCAGTGGAACTAATATGGGACAGACTGTTGCTATGAGGGTAGGAGGAGTCGGTTGGCGAGAGGTAAAGGGATATATATGACATTTATTTGTAAAATGCCATGATGGTTAATTGTGATGTGGGTGGTTACGTGTTATATTGTGGTAACTAACTGTACGATGCATGTGGGAAGTGTTGTCATGATGCTTGCTTGTAATCAATAAAATCCTTTCTGATTAAAAAAAAAAAAGAAATATTTGGCTGTAGCAGAAGGCAGTTTGTGTGCCAAAGGTCTGGAAAGCAGTAGTACATTGAGTGTCTGCAGGCAACAGGGAAGCATTGTAGAGGTTCCTTGCATTTCTGCAAATTAAGTTGTTGGCCAGGATCAGTGGTGGTTCTTAATGCTGAGAAATCTAGGCAGCTACTTATCCATCATGTCATACTATCAGGGAGGCGTGTGATTGCCCCAAAATATATTCTGCAGCAGGACAGCGACCCCAAACATACAGCCAATGTCATTAAGAACCATCTTCAGTGTAAAGAAGTACAAGGAGTCCTAGCAGTGATGATTTGGCCCCCACAGGGCCCTGATCTCAGCATCATTGAGTCTGTCTGGGATTACATGAAGAGACAGAAGGATTTGAGGCAGTCTGCATGTGCACAGAAGATCTGTGGTTAGTTCTCCAAGATGTCTGGAACAACCTACCTGCCACGTTCCTTCAAAAACCATGTGCATGGTATCTAGGAGAGTTGATACTTTTTTGAAAGCAAAGAGTGGTCACACCAAATATTGATTTGATTTGGATTTGTCTTCTGTTCATTTACTTTCTATTTTATTCATTGATAAAAAATAAACCATTAAAACTTCTATTTCTGAAAACATTCTTAATTTACAGCATTTTTTCACACCTGGCTAAAACGTCTTCACAGTAGTATACGTATATAGTGCGCCTCAGAAAAACATGGGATTAATAGAGTTCTGGTTTGAATGTGGAAGGTCTCCAGGGGATTAAATTATACAGTAACATGGTCCTCTAAACAAAATGACAATACCGAGGCAAAAAAGGACATCCCTGTTAAAACTACCAATGGACTAAAAATCAGCACGTTATAATACATGGGCAACAAATAGGCGATTGTGACAAAGTGATGGCAACAAACAGGTAAGCACATGGGCAATCGTGATAATAAGGAAGCAGAGAATGGCTAATTATAATAACACGTGGACAACAAACAGGCAATTGTTAAAGCAAAAAATCTACTTTGGTGTTCAGTTCCCAAGACATGCAGGAATTAATATGTATCCACCTTGTTCCTGCCGTGTACATAAAATAAAATTACTTCCTCTTGTGTTCCTAAATAATTTGTCTGTAGCCAAGAAACCGGTGACTTTTATAACGGTGTACATGTTTGTAAAGGTCATAGAATGGATGCTTTGTTCCCTTTTTAATACATTACAAATACCGTATAAATGTTATTTCGTACATGTTTTAAACACACGCTTAGTGTGACCTATGTACTGTTTATCCAGTCTCCGGTGGAGTCTATGGTAAAGTTGTATACTCTGAGTAACAGTAGGAATGCATTTTTAGGAAATAAAATGATAAAGTAATATAATAATATTAAATTAAACACCTAACACTTATTTTTATCAGAGGAAAAAAAATGGCAAAACTGGAATTCTTTTGCATTCCACACGGTACCGCTAGATGGCGCTTTCATCAATCTTTTGATTGTATGACTTATGTCACAGTTACAGAATTAGTAAAATGACCTAATGCTTATTCGTATGGGGAAACCTGCACTACGTGCTGTTTTCTTTCTGTGTTTTTTTATTTCTAAAAATATGTATATGCTTAAGTACATATAATATGCTTTAAATACATAAGCATGCAGTGTATAAAAACATACACTATGTTGTCAAAAGTATATTGACTAAACCTTGTGGACAGCCTTCCCAGAAGAGTTTAAGCTGTTATCAGTGGCGTTACTAGGGTTGGCGTGACCTGGTGCAGTGAAATGAGGTGTCACCCCCCCCCCCCACCCCAATAATTTGTGCAACCTGCATTTGGGGTGTCGTTAACTTTGCACTGACACCCGCAGAAGATCGCAAGGGCAGTGCAACTGGAATGCAGTGTGGGAAGCTGCACAGGAATGTGTCTTTCTCTCGCTGCATTCTAGTGTGAAAGACCCTAAAATAGTGAATCAGTCCCACGCAACCAGGGATAATTGAGCAGGGGAACTCTTTCAGGCCTGTTCACATTGGTACTCGGTCCAGGAAAACCGTGTTCCCTGCATGTTTCCAGCACTGCATTTCAAACGCACTGCATCTCTCAAAGTAGTCACAGGGGTCACAGGAACACTGTAGAATGGACAGCATCTGCTGCAGGGTCTTGTGTGTTTAAACAGGCCGTTTTGGTGGCATTGCCATGCACGCATGGCGCGCACAGGCGCGCGCGAACGCGCACACAGGCACGCACAATGCACACAGACCCCCAGAAATGGCCGTTTTCCTAACACTGCCCCCCCCCCCAAGGGGCAGCCTCCGGATGCCCAAACGGGCTCTCTTGGTTGGGTGTTTTCTGCAGAAGGCTCTGATCAATTCCTTCTGCGTGTAGATTCTTTTCTGGCTCCCAGGAGTTTTCTTCGGGTCCATAACCCTTCCATTTGACCAGGAATTGGGTGCTGCCTCCTCTTTTCCTACAGTCAAGGATGGTCTCCACCTCGAAATCCTCCTCACCGTCCACCAAGACCGGTTCTGGAGGTGCTGTGCTCCGCCCCGGAAAGACATCCTTAACCACCGGCTTGAGTAGGTTAACGTGGAAGACCGGATGGATATGCAGAGATGATGGCAGGTTTAACTCATAGGCCACTCTGTTAATCTTCCTTTTAATAGGGAATGGCCCTATATATCTGGGTCCCAGTTTTTTAGAGGGACAGGAGAGTCTTAGATTCTTCTTGGATAATCAGACCTGCTGTCCGACTTGTAAGTCCAGTTCTTCCCGCCTTCCCTTATCAAAATTTTTCTTGCTGGTAGCCTGGGTTTGGGAGAGGGTCTCCTGGGGGAGTTTGTTATTTTTCTCAAGGAACTATGTTGTCTCCAGGACAGCAGGTACGGTGCTTTCCATAGCCAGATCGGGTAGGAAAGAAGGGTGGTAGCCGAGGTTTGCCCAGAAGGGGGACTGCTAGTGAAGACGGTTGTAGCCTCTAACCTCTGAAAGAGTTCCAGAACCAGAGGTAATGGGTATCGGTTCTTGATGGTGATCCGATTAAGCTCCCGATAGTTAATGTAGGGCCAGAGTGAATGGTCCTTCTTCTCCACAAAGAAGATTCCGGCGCCTACTGGTGAGGTGGATGGTCTAATAAAGCCCTTCTCCAGATTTTCATCCAGATATGCCTTGAGGGCGACCAACTCGTCAATCGAGCAGTCGTAGGACCGGTGTGGTGGGAGGAGGACAGCTCCCTTCTTACTGAAGACGTTTAGGAATTCGTGATAGGGGTGCAGGAACGATCAGGCAGGATTCCTGGTCGACATTTGTATCCAGGCTGAGTATGATTGAGGGGTTCTCCGGAGGCTGAGACAGACAGTGGTGGTGGCAGTAGAAGGAAGAGAAGTTTACTTTGCCAGTGACTCCTCCTCCCTTGGTCTTGGTGAGCACTGGAGTGGTTTCCTGGGTAACTGTGCCTGATGTAATAGTTGACCCGTCGGCCAATCAGATGACCATAGGATGATCCTTGGGTCGAAGGGGTATCTGGTGATGCGCTGCAAAGGAGATGTCAACAAAGCAGCTGCATGCACCAGAATCAAGGATAGCCTGCACTGGGATAGTCCCGCCGGGAAGCTGCAGAAAGACAGAGAGCACAAGGTGAGCTTTATCATTAGGCAAATACATCACTCCATCAAGGTTACTGGTGGTGCACTTACCGGCCTTGGCGGGACAATTTCTCACCAGGTGCCCGGAACCTCCACAATACAGGCACAGGTTCTGTGACATGTGTCTCTGGCACTCTTCGGGGGTCAAAGACGGGTGGAGTAGCTCAATTTGCATGGCTTCTTGGGGGTCTGGTGGAGCGGAGGAGGAGGCAGCTGGACCGGGAGCTGGATAACTAGGGACCCGAGGCATCATGCAGGTTAGACGTGGATGGCCAGATTGATCAGGGCATCTAGGGTGTGTGGGACCCCGACGTGAGCCAGCTTGTCTGTAAATGGCTCTGAGAGACCCAGCCGGAATTGATAACTAATTCCAGGCAGTATGTACTCCTCCACTGGGCCTTGCTGTAGAGCGTGGAGGGCTGCCTCCGCTGTGGCTGACTGGTGGGGGTCTTCATATAATTGGGCCATTGCCCGAAAGAACCGATCCAGATTGGTGGTCTCTGGGGCTTTCTGCTCCAGGAGACGGTATGCCCAGGCTTGGGGTTCCTCTAGAAGGAGGGAGATCACAAACCCCACTTTCGTGGCCTCCAGCGAGAAAGTCCGGAGCTGGAGGTCGAAATATAGTTCACAAGAGTTGCGGAAAGCCGGAACTTTCTGCGGTCTCCTGCAAACCGCTCAGGCATGGGCACCCTGGGCTCACATGGCAGCGCCACAACGGTGCGTGAAGCCGGTTGGCCGGAACTGGCTGGTGCTGGCATGGAAAGTTCCTGTACTCTTCCTTCCAAGCGGTTGTAGTCCTCCTGCAGGTTCTTTACAGCTTGGGTGAGTCCCGCAAGGTGTGCACACAGTTCGTCCATTGGAGAGGTCCACTGTGCAGACTCAGACATGGCTGTCCGTTACTGTCACGTACCTGGCAGATGAGTCTGGCTTATGCAGGGGATCACCTCTCTTGCGGCCCTGGTTCGAGAGCCCCTGGTAGTGCAGACAGGGAGCTCAAGAGCACAGGGGAGCACGAGGATTGGGCTGGATCACTTGGTAGTATGTGGAAGTCCACTGGAGCTTGTGCAAGCAGAAGAATGGTTGTACAATCAGGGTCAGCAACAGGCTGGCAATGCGGTACAGATGGAGCAGGCAAGCGAATGGTCAGGTGCAAGCAAGGTCGGCAACGTGCGGGCAGCAAAGGTACAGCAGGATCAGGCAGGAGGGTAGTCGTAAACAGGCCAGGGGTCAGGGCAGGCAGAAAGCAACAAGTCCAGGTAAAGCCGGGGTCACAGGTGCAGGAAAGTCTCTCATAGTAGTCACAGGTGTCACAGGAACGCTGTAGAATGGTAAAGCATCTGCTGCAGGACTACTGTCAGGAAAGAATCCAGAAAAGAACTGACAGATATGCCAATATCCAATATGGCCACGCTGATTCACACAAGCACCTTGGCAAACAGCACGTAGTGACGACTACGCAACTGCGAACGTGTGTACTCAGAGCATCCTAATCGCCAGTATTTACTGTCCTATATAAGGACACCATTGGCTCTCACAAATTGCTGGATTATCATCAGCTTTGCATCCTGTGAGCCTCATGCTTCTGTGTATTTACCTGTTACCAAGCGTTACTGACCTACTCTGGCTTCTCTCCGGGCTCTGAACCCAACGGCTTGCTTCACGGACCTGTTCCTGCCTGTTCCCGATTGTCTTCCTGTGTTTGACCCCAGCTTTATCCCGATTAAGTCTCCTGCCTTGCTCCTGACTGACTTCCAGTGTTTGACCCTCGGTCTGGCTTCTGACGTTGCATCCTGCTTCACCCATCTGTCAAGATTCGCCAGCACCTCCAGAGAATCACTTGCTGTGACCACCTTCTCTGCTCCTGGGTGTCCCCACATCTGGAACCATCTGTCAGCTTTATCTGCAGGCAACCCGTGCATCTTTGGGCATAGTACCCTCTGTCACCAACCTCAGGGGTACTCTGCACTTAGCCGCAAGGGGAGCCCTCTCATCACCTCAGCCCCCAGCCTGATACGTGACAGTATAATCCAGCCATAATGTCTGAAGCTGAAAGAGGTGCCTCCCCATTAGAGAGTCTCTGCCAGCAAGTTACCGCCCTTATCCAAGCGGTGAAAAGTCTGCAAGAAGGTTACTTTCAGTTAGAAGGCCGCCTACAGAACCTTGCTGTATCATCTGCTAACCAGAACCCATCGGCTGCATTCTCCACTTCAGCTATTCCTGCCCAAGAACATTCTGCCTCTACTCCCACTGTGGTGATGCCACCTCCAGAACCCAGGGTACCAGTCCCTGAACGCTTCTCGGGGGAACGACGAAAGTTCAGGGCTTTCCAGAACGCTTGCCTCCTATATTATGCTCTGCAGCCAAGGAATTTTTCTCTGGAAACCATGAAAGTAGGGGTTATCATCTCCCTCCTCTCGAATGAACCCCAGTCATTGGACCATCACTTGCTGGAACAGAAAAGTCCTGTGATCGACTCTGTCGATCACGATCCTTGACGCCATGGCATAACTCTATGACGATCCTCCATGTGAGGCAACGGCAGAGACTGTTCTTCATACCTTACAACAGTGTTTCTCAACCGGGGTTCCGCGGAACCCTAGGGTTCCGCGAGAAGTCCCCAGGGGTTCCGCCACGATCTGCCATTCATCACATGCAGAAGAACGGCGGATCGAATCCCTGCATAGCTGACAGGCTGCAGTGAAGAGATCACTGACATCACTGTCCTGTGCCGATCACAGCCGCCCCTCCCCTCCATCCCAGGTGCCTGTGTGTATGAGTGTGACATCACCCGGGAGGGACGGGAGAGGAGAGTGGGCGGGAATCAGGCATTCCAATGGCATTCCGATCATTCCGGGCATTGCAGCTGCATTCCAGCACCTTCCCTGAGCTACTCTGATGAGAAAAATTACTAAAGATACCAGTAATGTGCCCGCCAGTTTCCTCCTTTCCCCCCTATGCTGTACCTTCCTGGACCCCCCTATGCTGTTCCCTCCTGGACCCCCCTATGCTGTTCCCTCCTGGACCCCCCTGAACTATGCTGTTTACTCCTGACCCCCTCATGCTGTTCCCTCCTGGCCCCCCTATGCTGTTCCCTCCTGGCCCCCCTGAACTATGCTGTTTCCTCCTGGCC
>BLSH010115257.1:514813-542173 GCA_018402905.1 Glandirana rugosa
CACTCAGAGACCTCCACGACCACCTAGAACTGTCTACCCACTTCGTCCTACGTTGCAGTCTTCGGTCTGACTCCCAGTTTGTGACCTTCAGTCAGTCCTCGTTCCGTCCTCTGAATTAGCCCTATTTCGACCCCAGTTTGTGTCCTTCTGTTAGCCCTTGTCAGTCCTTGTCCAGGCACTTCGTTCGGCAGCCCAAGTCTCGGGCCTCTCTTCGGTCTCGTCCAGTCATTGCGAACCATTGTCCATTTATGTGTCTTCGTACTCCGAGTGTCCTACGTTTCGACTACTATTAGGTCGTTAAACACTCTCGGTCGAACGTGTGTACTCAGAGCATCCTAATCGCCAGTATTTACTGTCCTATATAAGGACACCATTGGCTCTCACAAATTGCTGGATTATCATCAGCTTTGCATCCTGTGAGCCTCATGCTTCTGTGTATTTACCTGTTACCAAGCGTTACTGACCTGCTCTGGCTTCTCTCCGGGCTCTGAACCCGACGGCTTGCTTCACGGACCTGTTCCTGACTGTTCCCGATTGTCTTCCTGTGTTTGACCCCAGCTTTATCCCGATTAAGTCTCCTGCCTTGCTCCTGACTGACTTCCAGTGTTTGACCCTCAGTCTGGCTTCTGACGTTGCATCCTGCTTCACCCATCTGTCAAGATCCACCAGCACCTCCAGAGACTCACTTGCTGTGACCACCTTCTCTGTTCCTGGGTGTCCCCACATCTGGAACCATCTGTCAGCTTTATCTGCAGACAACCCGTGCATCTTTGGGCATAGTACCCTCTGTCACCAACCTCAGGGGTACTCTGCACTCAGCCGCAAGGGGAGCCCTCTCATCACCTCAGCCCCCAGCCTGATACGTGACAGTATAATCCAGCCATAATGTCTGAAGCTGAAAGAGGTGCCTCCCCATTAGAGACTCTCTGCCAGCAAGTTACCGCCCTTATCCAAGTGGTGAAAAGTCTGCAAGAAGGTTACTTTCAGTTAGAAGGCCGCCTATAGAACCTTGCTGTATCATCTGCTAACCAGAACCCACCAGCTGCATCCTCCACTTCAGCTATTCCTGCCCAAGAACATTCTGCCTCTACTCCCACTGTGGTGATGCCACCTCCAGAACCCAGGGTACCAGTCCCTGAACGCTTTTCGGGGGAACGACGAAAGTTCAGGGCTTTCCAGAACGCTTGCCTCCTATATTTTGCTCTGCAGCCAAGGACTTTTTCTCTGGAAACCATGAAAGTAGGGTTTATCATCTCCCTCCTCTCGAATGAACCCCAGCCATTGGACCATCACTTGCTGGAACAGAAAAGTCCTGTGATCGACTCTGTCGATCACGATCCTTGACGCCATGGCATTACTCTATGACGATCCTCCATGTGAGGCAATGGCAGAGACTGTTCTTCATACCTTACAACAAGGGTGACGTCCAGTTGAGGGCTATACCATAGATTTCCATAAATGGTCTGCAGATACCGGATGGAATGAGGCTGCCCTTAAATATCAGTATCGGCTCGGTCTGTTCAAGACCCTTAAGGATGAATTAGCTGGAGTCTAGGCTTCTGCTACCCTTGAAGGCCTCATCAAATTGGCTATCCAGCTCGACCGTTGCCAGCGAGAGCGACGATCAGAAAGGACTAATTCCTACAGGCCCTCTTGGATGCTACCCAGGATTCCATCCTCACCTACACCTATGCCTGTTTCCCCGCCTGCTCCTGCTACTGAAGGAGAACCAATGCAGATTGGACTGGTACGTAGAGCTCTATCTCCAGATGAAAAGATGTGGCGGCGCTAGGCCAATCTCTGCCTCTACTGCGGAGGTACTGGACACTTCCTACGTAACTGTCCTGTGAGACCCAGTAAGTTCTGCCCTCCATGTCCTGTCTACGTCCAAGTCTCCGGGTCTTCTCCAGCTCACCTTGTTTTACCCATCTCATTGCAGGTGGCGGAAGGAATAATCCAGTTCCAGGCAATCGTTGACTCCGTGGCATGCAGTTGTTTCCTGGACATTACCTGGGCAAGAAAACTGCAAATCACACAAGAAACAGAGACTTGAAGTCCATCTGGCTGATGGGACCATTTCCAGATCAGGGCCTGTAACGCAGGAAACCCCTATCCTAACTCTGACAGACTTTGGTCATCAAGAATTCCTCTCTTTTGACATTTTATGCTCCCCTGTGTTTCCTATCATTCTCAGTGGCTTCGGGCGCATAACCCTCAGATCGATTGGCCCTTGGGGAAGACCTCCTTCCAATCTGAATATTGCCTGCAGCACTCTTTTGCCCCAGAATCCAGTAACCCGCCAAGTTGTCTGACAGTCCAGCCTGTAACTAGTACCAGTCAAGTAGTACCACCAGCCTACCATGAGTGCTTGGACGTATTCGACAACCACCTCATCAGCCATATGACTGCCCTATCAAGTTACTTCCAGGTGCAGAGGTCCCTTTTGGGCGGATTTTTCCATTATCTGAAAATAAACTTGAAGCCTTAAGACTTTTCATCAATGAAAGTCTCGAGAAATGATTCATTCATCCATCTTCTTCACCTGCTGGTGCTGGTATATAAAAAGGATCAGTCACTCAGACCTTGTGTGGATTATCGGGAGCTCAACAAAATTACGATCAAGAATCGTTACCCGCTCCCTCTCGTTCCTGAACTTCTTCAAAGATTTTGATCTGCTTGAGTCTTTACAAAGCTTGATCTTCGTGGTGCCTACAATTTAGTTCGCATCCGCGAGGGTGATGAATGGAAGACAGCATTTCGGACCCACTTCGGTCACTTTGAATACCTTGTCATGCTGCTTGGCCTATGCAACGCCCCAGCCACCTTTCAACACTTCATGAACAACATCTTAAAAGAATTTTTGGATCACTTCATGATAGTGTACCTAGATGACATCCTCATTTTCTCTGCCAATCTGGATCTTCACAGGATACATGTAAAGAAAGTCTTGTCCATGCTAAGGCAGTACAGACTATATGCAAAGGCAGAAAAATGTGAATTTGAGAGACTATCGATCCAATTCTTGAGGCTAATCATATCCACAGATGGGATTTCCATGGATCCACAAAAGGTGGCAGTCATCATCAATTGACCTGCTCCCACTGATAAGAAAAGCATCCAGAGGTTTGTGGGTTTTGCCGATTTTACAGAAGATTTGCAAGAATTTTTCCACCATCATCTCTTCCAATACCCAGTTGACCCGCCAACATGTCCGGTTTCAATGGTCCCAAGAAGAAGCTCAGTTGGTGTTTGATAAATTAAAGACTTTGTTTACATCTGCCTCAGTATTACAGCATCCAAGTCCAGCCTTGCCCTTTGTCCTCGAGGTTGATGCCTCAGAAGTTGCTACAGGAGCCATTCTATCACAACGTCAGGGACCCAAAGCTCTGCTTCACCCAGTAGCCTTCTTCTCCAGGAAAATGAGTCAACCAGAAAAGAACTATGATGTGGGTGACTGGGAACTGCTGGCCATTAAATCAGCCCTGGAGGATTGGCAATACCTGCTGGAGGGTGTTGGTCATCCCATCTTAATATTTACAGATCATAAGAATCTCTCAGAATATCTCAGAACTGCCAAACGATTAAGATTATGATAGAGCTTTATCCTTTTCAAGATTCAGTTTCCGTCTTACCTACCGGCCAGGGTCCAAGAACGAGAAAGCTGATGCCCTCTCTCAAATGGTCTCAGAGACTCCCAAAATGGCGACTCCCAGCACCATTCTGTCATCACATATCTTTTTATTGATTCAACCTGATCTAGGTACATCAATCAAGCAAACCTCTGTTTTGTGCCCTGAATCTGAAACCCTCTTGCTGAGAAAACACGAAGGACTCTTATGGCATGAGGACAAGATTTTCATCCCTCAGGAAGTGAGACCCCAAGTTCTTAAAGCTTGTCATGATCTTCTGCTTGCCGGTCACTTTGAAATTTGGAAAACATGCAAACTCATTCAAAGATCCTTCTGGTGGCCCAATCTATGACAAGATTGTAAACTCTTGTGTGACGTGTCTTCGCAATAAAGGCAGTAATACCAAAGCCTGGGCTTGCTGAGACCCCTCCCTATTCCAGAACAACCCTGGGAGATACTGTCAAGGATTTTATTGTGGACTTGCCCCCCCCTCAGATGGATTCCCCACCATCCTGGTAGTTGTTGACAGATTGTCCAATATGGCCCACTTTTTACCCATGATAAGCACTCCCCCAGCCTCCGATACGGTGCATTTATTTAGCAAGGAAATTGTGTGGTTGCATGGATTTCCCAGCAACATTGTCTCCAACAGATGGGTGCAATTTACTTTCAGATTCTGGAGATCTCTGTGCAAAGCCCTGAAGATTGAGGTTTGTCTTTCCTTTGCCACCCGTAATGTAACGGACAGACAGAAAGAACTAATCAGACTTTGGAGCAGTATCTGAGATGTTTCTCTTCTTTCACCCAAGACAATTTGGCATCCCTCCTCCCATGCGCCAAATTTGCTTATAACAATTCAGTCCATGCCTCAACTAAACAATCACCATTCTGGGCAAACTACGGTTTCCACCCCTCCTTTCTGCCAGATGTTATCCCAGAAGCTTCAGTACCTGCAGTCCATAATAGACTGACTTTCATTCAAACCAACTACCAAGCACTTCAGGAGGCCATGCAGAAAGCTCAGGATTACAAAAGACATTTTGACAAAAGGAGAAGAGGTAATCCAGTACTGAAGTTTGGGGACAAGGTCACAGCAAATCTCAAACTCACATGCCCATCTTGGAAATTGGACCTTTTGAGATTAAGGGGGAAATCAGCCCTGTAGCATTTGAACTGAACCTACCAAACTTGTATAAAATCCATCTAGTCTTCCACATCTCCTTACTCAAACCAGCAGTATCTAGCTCATTTCCTGAAAGAGATGAGCCACCTCCTCCACTAGTTACTGTGTGGGGAAGACACAGAGTTCGATTGTGGATGGTCAAAGGGGGTGGGTGTGGCGAACGTGGGTATCAGATTGCTGGCCTCCTTACCGACGGGTGGCCGAGGACCCCCTTGATCTAACACGGCGCTTGTCACAAATGTAACAATGCCATTCTCAGCTGCTTTCAGCACAAAGATTTCCCAGTTTGTGGGACCACCGTCTAAATGCCAGTCACCTGAGAGCGATTGTTACCGGGCTAATTCAAACAATTAACCCTTTCTCTACCACCACCTCTATTTGGGAACCAAAGGAGCTCAGAATTTTAGCAATACCAATACCACCTGTAACACACGCTGTCACCACAGACAGGTATATTCAGAGGCGTTATTTTAAAATCAGTAGTGCTCTTCAAAGGAACAGATTCGTGATAGTTGCATTAAGAGCTTTAGGGACAAAATTAACACTTTTCAGAATAAGGTTTAATAATGAAAAGGTCAAGTGTTGGGTGCAGTAAAATATTTACAGAAAAATAAAAAGAAGGCTACAAAGCAATGAGACAAAAATACAGCAGCAAAGAAACAGAATGAAAAAATACTTGCTTTTGAAATGTCCGTGACTAATCAGTGTTTCAAAGATGATTCCCTGGTTCTCTGATGTTGGTTCGTTGATGGAAAGTGAGAACTGGAAGCTGGTTTTAGCAGACCCTTTTTCTCTGGTTGACAAGGGGTGGGGCCGTATGCCCCTGACCACTCACATGAGTGAGGCGGATTCTTAAGCTGACTATCCAGGGTGGGCCGTGGAATACAATCTTCCCTAATTTACACGTTCTGTATGAAAAATCTTATTTCGTGATTGGGCCGCCCGGCAAATCTCACAGTAAGGAATTCAATCTCAGCACATAGAGTGCTTTTAAATGACTCCACACATGAGGGTTCTGAGACATTCGGGGACCCTAGGGAGGAAATACACCAGTTCTGCCTCTCCTTATGTTCAAAGGGTGTGACATTTACATTTGAATCATTCTGTTTGAAATACTGCATTCAAATATGTACAGTTTATCGCTATGTCACGTTCCCAACTGAAGTTATGAACTGTATGTATTTTTGGTAAGTTGTAAGACAGGGATAGGGCCATTCTGGGATTAGAGTTGCCTGTGTGATTTATGAGGGTCGCATGTCCGAGCACCAGTTTGGTTTATGACTGTTAAAATAAACAGAAACAGACATCTCTTCCTGGCTTTCAGATAGCATGATCCAGATGGCCTTTTGAAATCTATCTGGAACAGGAAGGGAGGGGGGTGTGTGTGTGGAGCTTGGGTCAAGAAGCTGACAGTTTTCTTTTAAAACTTAACATGCCAGTCTTGCTGACGAAATGGGTTCCCCTTACAAGATGGAGTCATTGCCATGTGCGTCTTGCAAGTGCAATACCTCATTAAATGGAAAGGATATCCACCTGAGGAGAACTCATGGAAACCAGCAAATAACGTGCACGCCCCTAGACTTCTTCAAGAGTTCTTCAACAGATTCCCGGAAAAACAAGCACATCTGGGCATTCGGAGGTTGCCCCTCGGCAGGGGGGGGGGGGCACTGTCAGGGAAGAATCTGGAGAAGAACTGGCAGATATGCCAATATCCAATATGGCCGTGCTGACTTGCGCAGGCGCCTTAGCAAATGGCACGTAGTGATGAACGCATGTTCGCAACGGCGAATGTGCATACGCAGAACATCCTAATCGCCAGTATTTACTGGCCTATATAAGGAAAGGAATGGCTCTCACAAATTGCTGGATCCTGTATTCCTGTGCTGTGTGCTTCTGTGTGTTTACCTGTTACTGGGCCGGCTTTCCCTGACCTGCTCTGGCTTCTCTCCTGGCTCTGAACCCGGCTTGCTTCACAGACCTGTTCCTGCCTGTTCCTGATTGTCTTCCTGTGTTTGACCCCGGCTTGATCCCGATTACGCCTCCTGCCTCGCTCCTGATTGACTTCCAGCGTTTGACCCTCGGCCTGGCTTCTGACGTTGCATCCTGCTTCACCCATCTGTCAAGATCCACCAGCACCTCCAGAGACTCACTTGCTGTGACCACCTTCTCTGCTCCTGGGTGTCCCCACATCTGAAACCATCTGTCAGCTTCATCTGCAGGCAACCCCTGCATCTCTGGGCATAGTACCCTCTGTCACCAACCTCAGGTGTACTCTGCATTCAGCCGCAAGGGGAGCCTTCTCATTGCCTCCAACCTGGTACGTGACAACTACAGTACATTGATTCACCTTCAGCAAGTTGATATATCCAATCAAAACCTCCCTTCTCTATTCAAAACTGGTTGTCTGATTTGGATAGAGACATCAATTGGCCCTGGGTCAAAAGGTTTGCCCACATTGTCCTGATGATTTATTATGTTGTATTGTTCTTGTGTTTTCCAATGTCAATTAATGAATATTGGATACCATTGTATCACCCTCTAGTGTGCTACTAGTGCCAGTGTAGGCAAATTTAAGCTTATGACTCAGAGGCAGGTCTCTAGAACCTCCCACTGGATCTAGAAGCTTGTAGAAGCTTCTGTAAGCTAGTGGGCAGACGCCAGGAGGTCCTTATCTGCATACTTAGGGATATCTGACCAATGCCCAGACAAAATTTCCTGGCAGGGTGGATGGATCAGCCCTTAAATATGACAGAGCCTAGCCAGCAAGGAGTCGGTGGAAGATGGAGTGCTGAGGAGGCTATTGGTGGCATAGGAGGAGACCCCTGGGACTGGGGGGGCTCTGCCTCCAGGCTGGGCTCAGACTGACTTAGGAAGATCCTATCAGCAATATGGTTTTAGGAGGAATCTTGCCTAAGGAGCAGCAGGGAGCAAAGTGAGTACATCAGCACACCCATTAACCCTTTCTTTTCAAGGGGAAAGACTGCCACATGTAACAAGCTTTCAGAAGGACAGTGCTGTGCTTAACCCTTTCTATTCCTTGCCCTGAGAGATCTTCGGAGCAGCCAGGTAGGCTGTTAGACAAGCAGCCAGGAGGGCTGGTAGTTCCCACAGGCAGTGGAACTGGGAGCAGTTCACAAAGGTGAGGAGATACTCCTGCATGCAGTTTACAACCTATGCTATTTTCTAAAGGGGACCAAGAGCTCCTAGTCCTCAAGGGACTTTTGCTCTTGATTCTTAAGGACTGAGGGTGTCTAGGAAGGAGAACTGCGCAGTCTTCTTGTTATGTACAGAGGAAGGAAGTAGTCCCCATTCATTTTTTGTCAAGTTGGACTACAAAAATCAAGTCCAGAGAATGACTTCTTGAGTCCGGATGCAAGTGAAAGTGCCTGGTTGCAAAGAATTAGGGGAGACAGTTACCAGCAGTCCCGGCGGGGGTAGTGCTACACAGCGGTGGCTGGTGAATTTTTAGGATGGGGGGTGCTAGGCCCCGCCCTTCCTTTTTTACTCCTCCTACTTCTCATAATCCCCACCCCTTGTAGAATCCACCCACTCCTTCCCCTGTATTCCACATATTGTGTCAGGAGTATACAGCTTGGCATCACAGGTGGGGGTATATATACAGCCAGTAAGAGTATACACAGCTCAGTATCACAGGTGGGGGTATATACAGCCAGTAACAGTATACACAGCTCAGTATCACAGGTGGGGGTATATACAGCCAGTACACACTATACATAGTTCAGTATCACAAGTGGGGATATATACAGCCAGTCCACAGTATACACAGCTCAGTATCAAAGGTGGGGGTATATACAGCCAGTACACAATATACACAGCTCAGTATCACAGGTGGGGGTATATACAGCCAGTACACAGTATACACAGCTCAGTATCACAGGTGGGGGTATATACAGCCAGTAACAGTATACACAGCTCAGTATCACAGGTGGAGGTATATACAGCCAGTACACAGTATACACAGCTCAGTATCACAGGTGGGGTTATATACAGACAGTACACAGTATACACAGCTCAGTATCACAGCCGTGGGTATATACAGCCAGTACACAGTATACACAGCTCAGTATCACACACACAGCCTATGCATGCTCCATCACATTAGTTCCTATCTAGCTGAGGGAGACCAGAACTGCTCTGCTCTTCACATGGCAGTGTCGGCTGGGGCCTGTGGGGGGGGGGGGGTTGAGATTTAGACAAGAACTAACATTACAAAAACTCATCAGTGACATCACTAGACATTACACCTTAACCACTTCAGCCCCGAAAGGATTTCCCCCTTCCTGACCAGAGCACTTTTTGCGCTACGGCACTGCGTCGCTTTAACTGACGATTGCGCGGTCATGCAGCGCTGTACCCAAACAAAATTGACGTCATTTTTTTCCCACAATTAGAGCTTTCTTTTGGTGGTATTTGATCACCTCTGCGGTTTTTATTTTTTGCGCTATAAACAAAGACCTACAATTTTGAAAAAACATAAACTTTTTTTATTTTTTGCTATAATACATATCCAAAAAAATATATAAAAAACAAATCAATTCCTCAGTTTAGACCGATATATATTCTTCTACATATTTTTGGTAAAAAAAAATCTCAATAGGCGTATATTGATTGGTTGCGCAACTATGGGAATAGATTTATGGCATTTTTATTATTATTTTTTTTTCACTAGTAATTGTGATCTGCGATTTTTAGCGGGACTCCTATATTGCGGCAGACAGATTGGACATTTTTGACACTTTTTTGGAAACAATGACATTTATAGCGATCAGTGCTAAAAATAGCCACTGATTACTGTGTACCGTATTTTTCCGTGTATAAGACGCTATTTTTTGCTAAAATTGCAGTACTGTAGATCGAGGGGCGTCTTATACACGGTCAGCAGTGAGGAGTGAGTGAGCAGTCAGTCAGTGAGGAGTGAAGGGAGAGCCGCGCGGGTGCGTAGTCTGTCAAAGAGGCTTCCGCCTTGTTACTGACGTCAGCCAAAGCTGTGATTGGTGGTGGAGGTGCTGATGCCGTGATTGGAGGAGGAGGTGCTGATGCCGTGATTGGAGGGGAGGTGCTGATGCCGTGATTGGAGGAGGAGGTGCTGATGCTGTGATTGGAGGAGGAGGTGCTGATGCCGTGATTGGAGGAGGAGGTGAATGGATTGGAAGTGTGCAGATGCCAGAGGAGAGTGTGCAGATGCGTCAATGACCGGAGCCCAGATGTCAGAAAATAAAAAAATGAATACTGGTAAGCGATTGTCTTACTCTGCTAAATTTAAACTCAATGTAATCTCCTATGCAAAAGAGCATGGGAATAGAGCTGCAGAGAGACAGTTTGGACCTCTTCCCACTGAGAGTATGATCAGGCAGTGGAGAAAACAGGAAGAACAACTCCTTAAGTTTCCTCTGTTTTATTATTGATTTCTTAATTTTGGGTTGGAAAAGTGGGGGGCGTCTTATACATGGGGGCGTCTTATACACGGAAAAATACGGTAAATGTCATTGGCAGTGAAGGGGTTAACATTAGGGGGCAATCAAGGGATAAAGTGTTCCCTAGGTAGGGGATTCTAACCTAGACATGTGCAGAGCGAAAAAATTTGTTTAGTTTCGATTCGTTATTTACATAAATTAGTTTATTTAGATATGTTTCATTCGTTTTATTTGTTTTCGGAATTCGGTTTGTTTATTCATTCTCGAATCAATTCAAAAACATTTCAAATCGATTCAAAATGTTTTTGAATCAATTTCGAATAGTTTTCAAATTCGAAAAGTTTTCGAATTTGAACAGTTTTCCAATTTGAATAGGTTTCCAATTTCCAAGGAGAATGGGGTGGAGTGGAAACTGGAGGACTAGAATACAATACAATAGAGGGGAATATAAGAGAAAATGAAAGAATATAATGTAGTGGAGTGGAACAGAGCTGTTTTACTCTGTTGTATTCTATTCTTTTGTTTTCTGTTATATTCTTTTCTAGCCTATTGTTTTTTTCTGTTCTATTCCTTTGTTTTCTATTCTATTTTGTTCTCTTTGGAAATGGGAAAACTATTCAAATCCGAGGACTTTTCAAATTCAAAAACTATTTGAATTTGAAAATTATTTGAATACGTAAAGTATTCGAAAATGATTTGAAAATGATCCGAATTTGAATTTCGTCCACATTTTTTTTGTTATTTCGGATTCGTTGAACCGCACATGTCTATTTCTAACTGTTTTTCTCATTGAGAGCAGCAGATCTCTCTCCACTTCCCTGTCAGAACGGAGATTCATTTGCTTACATGAATGGATCCGTTTTGGCTCTGTGAGGAGCGATCACGGGTAGCCGGCAGCCTTTGCGGCCGCCGGCCATGCGCATCGGCTCCAGAGACGTGCAGCGGCCTGCAGTCTCTTAAAGCATTGCCATACTGCTACACAATTCGCGCAGGAGAGCCGACCTGCCGCCGTCGGCTGGTCGGCAAGTAGTTAAAGTGTAGTTAGAGTGGAGAGGGATTCACCCTCTCTATTTGTCCTGTTTACTGTTGTCATCGAAAGTGAGACTAATAGAAAATACCAAATTTTGAGTTGACATCAGAACATTAATAGAGGGGAAATCTTCCAATGGGGACTCTAGTTCTGGTGACCCTGGTGACACCCTGGGATTTCCTCACTTTAGAGTGATTTTCTTTCACTTCCTGCTCTGGCAGTGGGACAGGAAGTGAAAGGAAATCTCCCCAATAGGACACAGATGACGGGGACAAAAACTGACGGAGATCATAACCCTCCCTTACTCTGTTCAAAATGAAAAAAAAAAGCTGGGTTTAATTTAATATAAAGCGTCAAAATGTAATCAAGCCAAAAATGTATATACTCCAAGCATAGGCCTTCTGCACAGTTTCAAAATATGTGATTGTATAGATTCATTTTTCTTTTCACTGTTTCCTGTGCTTTCAGATATACCATATTTATCGGCATATAACACACACTTTTCCCCCATAAAATAGGGGGCAAATCGTGTGTGCGTGTTGTACCTGTCTGCGTGGAGGGGAAGGAGGGGGCAAGCACCGCCGCATCACACAGAATCGGGATTTCTTGTGTACTCCTGGCTCTCAGTCACAGACCGCCCTGCTCCTTGGCCAGTGCCTAGCATGGACCTCACATGTCTGCATTGAGCCAGTGATATGTCTATTATAAGAGCCGGCCAAGAAGGTGGGACAGTCTGTGACTGAGAGTGCAGAGTACACAAGAGATCCTGGCTCTGCGTGATGCAGCACTGATCAGACTGCAAAGATGGGCAATGGCGGACACAGGGATGCATAGGGACACAGATCAGGCTGCATAGGGGTACAAATCAGGCTGCATAGGGGCACAGATCAGGCTGCATAGGGGAACAGATCAGGCTGCAATGATTGGGAATGATGAAGCTCCATATGGGCACAGATCAGGCTGCATAGGGGCACAGATCAGGCTGAAATGATTGGCAATAGTGAGGCCGCATATGGGCACAGATCAGGTTGCAATGATTGGCAATGGTGAGGCTGCATATGGGCACTGATCAGGCTGCAATGATTGGCAATGGCGACGCTGCAATGATGGGCACAGATTAGGCTGCAATGACTGGCAATGGTGAGGCTGCATATGGGCACAGATCAGGCTGCATTGATGGGCACTGACCCTAATTTTGATTCAAAGTTCTTTATTTAAAGATGTTTTTCCCTGAAACTTCCCTCATAAAATTAAGGTGCGTGTTATACTCCGATAAATATGGTATTTTGTATATTCATATAATTTACTTGATGTTTGCTAAAAAAAGGATGTAATGTATTTGTACCTAATTCTATGATCATTAGTAGGTCTGGGTAGATTACACACAATGACATGCACCTCTGCTATTCTGCATGTACAATACAAAGTGCATTTACCACACCAGCAAATACAGATTGAGTCTAAAACATTATTGGCGGTTTAGGTGGTGTCTTAAAGCAGTAGTAAAAGTCTTTTGTCGATTTATACTGTGGGGGTTAACTCAATAGGGATCACCTTCTCTGGAAAAAGGTAGTCCAAACAGCAGGTTTTCTTAAAATCTGACTTATAGCCAGGTTTATTTACAAGGTTGCACGTAAAATGAAATAAACAAAACAGAAAATAAATCCTTGCCATCCAGGCACTAACTAAACATATCCAGTTTTCCTAACTCAAAGGTGAAGGGCTTTTCCCAGTCACCCATAAAACAACCCATAAAACAAAGATAATGCAAACCTTTTTGTTTCAGTCACAAAGCAAAGTTCAGTTCAGCAGTAGAGTTGAGCGGACACCTGGATGTTCGGGTTCGGGTTTTCGTGGAAAAGTTTGGGTTCGGGTTCGGTCCGAACTTGACCCCGGACCCCGAACCCCATTGAAATCAATGGGGACCTGAACTTTTGGGCACAAAAATGGCTGTAAAAAAGTCCTGGAAAGTGCTAGAGGGCTGCAAAAGGAAGAAAAGTGGGGGTAGGAGTAGGACAAGTGCCCTACAAAGAAATGGGGATAGGGAAATAACAATAATCTGTTATTACTTACAGCACCAGCAGCATCCTCTCCCTACACTATCCTGAGAGCATATGACATGCAGCACAAAGTGACTCCAGCTCATACAGAGGCTGGGTCACATGATGCACTGGCCAATCACAGCCATGCCATTAGTAGGCATGGCTGTGATGGCTTCTAAGGGCAAACCAGTGAAACGCTTGTTAATTGGTTGCCCTGCAGCTATTCAACAAGCGGGAAAAAAATACCTGAACCCAGAACCCAAACTTTTTTTCAAAAGTTCGGGTTCGGATTCGGGTCGCGAACACCGCAAAGTTCGGTACGAACCCAAACTTTACAGTTCGGGTTCACTCAACTCTATTCAGCAGCTTTTGCCTCCTGATTCCAGGTCAAGAGCAAAACTCTGATCCAGACCTGCTTCCTTTATACCACCTGTCGGTGGACACAAGTGGACCGCAAAATCTGATCCAGAACCAACCCTGCCAAGGTGGTTGGAAAACCTGGACCGGATTCCACCTTAGTTTTCTGTAAGTGAACGCATTTGAGGTGAAACATAACGTCCATCGATCACCTCGCCTTTCATAATGCCATATAATCCCCCCTCTGCTCAAGCCCCTGCGGCTGAACAACTGTCCCAACCAGATGTCAGGGCTGGGCTCATCCCTCTTTTCTCAGAGCAAGCTGCTCAGCTGAGGGTTAATTGCCAGTCTCAGCTTTCACTCCGTCTCACCTGATGTCCATATCCTGCTTGTTAGCCAGCTCTCCTAGCTATATAAACTGCCTGGATCAGATCTCAGCCTCCTTCGTCTGGTCAACATCTCTGGAGAAATCTCTGCTGTGTGTTTCTGTGAAAGACTTTGCATGTTTGATGTTCCCTTCTGGTTCCTGGATTCAAGACCCTGCTCGGCTGACTCTCCTCCTGGCTCCTGACCCTGCATTCCGTTTGTTTGACCTCGCTGATCTCTGGACTCCAGTCTTACTGGCTTGCTCTGACTATCCTTTCCGGTTACCGAACCCTGGCTATGTTTTGACCATGTTTACTCATGTATATAACCTTTTACCTTTTTATTAAAAAGTGGGATTTTACTCCACTTCTGTCTTTGTCAGATTCATGGCTCCTGACAGTAGGCGAAGGTTATGAATTCACAAGATGCAGTCAATCCACTTTCTGGTAATATTTTTTCCAGATTGGATGAGCAGGATCAAGGCATGGATCAGTTTGCCATAGCATTACAGATGTTCCTGAATCGCACTGCTCACCTGGTTCCTCCCACAGTGGCTGTTACAGCACAACCTGTGTTGCAGGCCGCTCCCGCTGATGCTCAAGTCTCTGTGTAGGCACCCGCCTCAAATATTACCTCTACAAGGGGTAGGTCTGGTTCCGCTCCACTTCCCCCAGCCATTTGGGGGTGATCCAGTTCAATGCAGAGGGTTTCTCAACCAGGTTGGGATATACTTTGAGATGCTGCCCCAGGCGTTCCCCACGGACAGAAGCAAAGTAGGCTTTGTGATTTCTTTGCTTTCTGACAGAGAATTGGCCTGGGCAAACCCTCTATGGGAGACGCAAAAACCCATTGTCCAGAGTTACCCAGAGCTTGTGGCCTCCTTTAAAAAGCTATTTGACGTTCACGCACGCTCCACTACTGCTGCCAAAAGCCTCATATCCATTAAGCAGGGTACGATAACAGTTGCCGATTACGCCATTAAATGCCATACTCTGGCAGCAGAGGTTGCTTGGAACAATGAGGCTCTCATGGCTGCTTTTTCTCGTGGTCTCTCGGATAACAACAAAGATGAGATAGCAGCCCGAGTCATACCCACTGAGCTGGAGCAGTTGATCATGTTTTCCATTCTCATTGACCCCAGACTCAGAGAGAGGGACCTTCCTTTAAGGACCACTTAAAGCCTCCTGTACGTTTAGCTCCGAGCTTTGTAGTCCCACCCATGCCTCCCTCACCTCCCATACCTCCTGGTTCTGAGCCTGACAGTGAAGTAGAACCCATGCAGTTGGGCTTCACACGTCTCTCTGCGGATGAGAGAGCCTTTAGGAGGAGGGAGAGATTGTGCCTTTATTGTGGCCAGACAGGTCACTTTTTGAAGTCTTGTCCTACCCGTCCAGGGGGAATCTTGCACCTGAGGTCCTGTAGGGGACAGACTATAGGTGGCATTGTTACGTTCCCCGTCATCCGTAAGGATAAGCCCCTGGTTACGGTTACCCTTTGTTAGTCTGAGTCGTCCATCGAGATACAGGCTCTAATCAACTCTAGGGCTGCAGGCCTGTTCATAGATATTGCCTCAGTGTCTCAGCACTCAATTCCGCTTCACCTTTGGGCCACTCCACTCGCCATTGAGGTTATTGATGGGAGACCTCTACAGCCTGCCCAGGTGACACATGAGACTGCTCCGTTAACTATGGCTGTAGGGGCTCTTCACCATGAGATAATCCAATTCCAAGTAATTTCCTCTCCTCATGTTCCAGTGGTTATTGGTTATCCTTGGTTATAGAGGTACAACCCCTCTTTTGATTGGCTTTGTGTTGAGGTTCTTTCCTGGTCGCCATAATGCTGTAAGACATGTTTTCAGAAAGTGGCTAAGGTCTTGTGTACCTCTTCACTTTCCTCCCTGCCGGAGGAATAACGCGAATTTAGCGATGTCTTTGATAAAAGTCAAGCCAGTAGTTTTCCTCCACACCGGTCATATGATTGCGCAATTTACTTTCAACCTGGTACCATACCCCCTCATGGCTGGGTTTATCCTTTGTCTGTCTCGGAGGATAAAGCCATGCAGGAGTATGTTGCAGATGCACTTTCAAGAGGGTTAATCCGCAAATCCTCATCTCCTGCTGGCGCTGGCTTCTTCTTTGTGAAAAAGAAGAGTGGCAAACTGAGACCTTGTATCAATTATAGGGGTCTTAATCGCTCCGCGATTAAGAATGCTTATCCGGGGGACGTGTCCAAGATGGCGCCCTAGGCAGACGTGTGTTCCGGAGCTCTGCGGCGGCTATTTCGCATAATTAATCCTGTGAAGATCAGTGGACTTATATAACTGCCTTGTCGGGTCCGCATGCCCAGCAAGACACCAAGGAGGGCCCAGAAGGGGAAGAAGCTGCACTTCTCCCCGGACATTACCCTGGATATCAGTCCTGGGCCTGTGGTCCCGAGGCAGCCTCGTGGCAACAACATGGCCTCCCAAACGGAGCCTACGCCCTCTACCACCGCTGCGGTCCCCGGGATACCGGAGGTTATGGAAGCGATCGGTGCCTGCCGAGCGGCAGTGGCATCTTGCCAGACGGCGCTCACCACCAAAATCGAGGAGGTCCAGCTAGATGTCGGGCTGCTCCGCCAAGACCTAGACAAGATCCGCTAGCGGGTGTCGGCGGCGGAGCTCAGAATAGGCCGCGTGGAGGACCTGGCGGGGGAGACTTCCAATGAGACCCGCACTATCCTAACCAGGCTGAGGGCCCTGGAGTACAGGGCCGAGGATGCCGAGAATCGGAGCCGGCGTAACAATCTGAGGATCGTTGGTCTAGCGGAGGGGGTCGAGGGAAGGAACCCTACAGGTTATATAGAGGGGCTGCTGCGGGCTCTCCTCCCGGTGGCTCAATTCCCGCCCTACTTTGTGGTTGAGCGGGCACATCGAATCCCCCCGAAGCCTGGTCCGGAGGGATCGCCGCCTCGCACGCTTATACTGAAGCTACTGAATTTTTGGGATAGAGATGAGGCCTTACGGGCGGCGAGAGCGGCTGGGCCGCTTGTGCACCAGAATTCCAAACTCCTGATATTCCCTGACTACACGATGGATACCCAGAAGATGCGCAGATCCTTTGACTCCGTGAAAGCGGCTTTAAGAGCAAAGAATATTGCTTACAGTATGTTGTTTCCCGCTAAACTTAGGGTGGTGGATGGTGAAACGGCGCGGTTCTTCACTAGCCCTAAAGATGCTTCTGCCTGGTTGGAGGCCTTGCAGCCGCGGGGCTGAGGGGTTATTATCAATATTCTGAGGATCTCCTTATGGGTATGTGTACTTTATTTCTGTTTGTGATTCTGAACTAGCGACATTGGATGCTTTAATGGTAAGCCTGTGACTGTGGTGCCGGCCCTTGCAACTACATTAAGGAACCGAGCTGTATGCGTGCTCACTTGGATGGATTGCTGTGCCTGGGCCCTGGTGAGCTGTGGTCAATCTAACTGTGGCGGCCTGTCTCTATACGGTCTGATGTGGTGTAACTGTTGCACACTGAGCTTTGCTATGCGGCCCTGGACCGGTCTGAGGGAACTTTGGAGCCTGTCTGCATAGCCAGTGTCCTACATGGGCCGCGGACTGCCTGCCCTGCAGGGGGGAACTTTTATGGAACTTCCCAGATACAGGGCGTGGAGATGTTCCTGACATTGGCGCCCAATGTTGCTTTTGGTTGGGGGACGAAGCCGACTGCAGACAAGGGCATAAAACATACCCCGTGCTGATCCGAAGATCAAAGTATGCCTCAAGTGGCCAGTTGCGGAGCTTGATCGAGGACTCACGTCTTGGCTTTATGTATCTGGCTCTCCTAACATCTGAGCTAGGCACCAGAGTGCCTTATTTGGGACGCGCTCCCTATAATTGCTAACTGTTTCACAGTTTAAAGTTGGGGTTGTTGGGATCCAATGCTACCTCTGAGTTTGGGGGGGTGGTGGGGTGGGGGGGAGACATGTTGCTGCTGCTCTTTGGGACTGGATATGTTTAATTTTTCAGTTTTGTTCTCCAGTTTATTGCTCTTTATTGTCTATACCAAGCATATGGATAACGTTTTGTTATAACGCATTGATTCCAGTTGTGGGTGACGGGGCCTGTGGACATATTGGGTGTTTTTTTCCCCCGCTGTGGCCCACCATGTGTTGCAGGGGTCTCCTCACCCGGTATGTTATACCTCCTGCTTCTTGGGATGGCTAACATCACGGTGGTATCCTGGAATGTGAGGGGGCTCAATTCGGCCGTGAAGCGTGCCCTGGTATTCAACTACCTGAAAAGATTCTCTCCACATGTTTGCATTCTGCAGGAGACCCATTTGATGGGATCTCGTATTCTAGGCCTCAAAAAGGCCTGGGTGAGCGCGCACTACCACGCCACCTACTCCAACTACGCTAGAGGGGTGAGCGTCCTGATTCGCAGGTCCCTGCAGTTTCAAATATTGGAGGTGAAATCTGATCCTGGGGGGCGCTATTTACTGTTACATGCGTTAATATGTAATATACCCCTTGTCTTGGTGGGATTATATCTGCCTCCTCCAGCTTAGGTCAAGGTACTTGATGACATCATGAGGATGGCAACTTCATACGGATGCTCTAATGTTTTATTAATGGGGGACTATAACCTTACTCCGACTCCTGATCTGGACAGACTCCGTCCCTCCTTGGGCTGGACTCCAAGCCTGTCTCGCTGGGCGGGGGCGTTCGGTCTGACGGATATGTGGCGTCACTTTCATCCCTCGGACCGAGCCTTCACGTGCCATTCAGCGACCCATAGGACGCTCTCGCGCATCGACCGGGCCTATGCCTCGTCCGGCTTGCTGGACAGGGTGCGGTCCGTAGAGATTCTCTCTAGGGGAGTCTCGGACCATGCCCCCTTACTGCTTACGCTCCAAATGACGCCCAGAGTTGGTGTCAGGGGCTGGAGGCTGTCCGGATACTGGATATCGGATCCCGGGACGCAGGAAGGGATGCAGGAGGAAATATATAACTTTTGGCTTAAAAATGAGGTTGAACCTGCTCCACTATTGTTGTGGTACACATTTAAAGCATGGTTACGAGGGGAATACATTTGGCGCATTGCCGGGATCAGGAGGGACTCTGTGCGCAGCCTGGAGCAGCTAGAGAGGGAGGCACGTGAGAGGGAGGACACCTATATTGCTAACCCCACTGAGATGCATTATGCTGCCTGGCAGGGAGCCCTTGCCCGCTTGGGGGTATCCCGCACCGAACAAACCCACAAATCGATGCTTGATACGGCCCAGAGGGTTTTTGAATATGGTAATATAAATGGGAGGCTTCTGGCATGGTTGTCAAGGGAGCAGCAGGGGGCGACACATATTGGGCGACTGCGAAGTAGGGAGGGTAAGTTGCTAGTTGACCCCGAGCAGATTAATAAACGATTCCAGCAATTCTACGAAGGCCTCTACTCATCTAGGGCGGACTATAGTGGTCCAGCCCTGGAGGGGTACTTAGACCAAATTGATTTCCCGGTTCTGGGTGAAAGGGATAGAGAGAGGTTGGATGCAGCTATTACGTTGGAGGAGGTCCAGACGGCCCTTGGCCTTATGCAGGCTGGGAAAACCCCTGGACCTGATGGGATACCCATCAAATTTTATTCATGTTACCAAGAATCCTTGGCCCCTAGATTCACTAAACTGCTAGACACCTTTCTGTCTTCGGCTTCCCTTCCTGAATCCATGTCTGAGGCTCTTATTGTGCTGGTGCCCAAGCCGGGCAAAGACCCACAAGATTGTGCCTCATATAGGCCAATCTCCCTAATTAATGCCGACGCCAAGGAATTGGCTAAAATTTTGACCTTACGCCTGGCTATAGTTATTGAGCAGCTGGTACAGAGCGATCAGATTCATGCCGGGCAAAGGCACAGACATCAACATCAGGCGGTTGTTTCTTAATTTGGCGGCCAACCATGATAACGCAGGGGAGAGGGTAGTGGCCTCACTGGACGCAGAAAAGGCCTTCGACTCTGTCGAATGGCCTTTTCTTTGGAGTGTCCTGCGTAGATTTGGGTTTGGGCCCAAGTATATCCAATATATACAGATGTTATACAGAACACCTAGGGCCAGGGTACGCACTAATGGATGGGTGTCTGACTCATCTGCTCTGGCTAGGGGCACCCGTCAGGGTTGCCCCTTGACTCCCAGCTTGTTTGCTTTGGCCTTGGAGCCGCTAGCTATGTTGATCCGTGCGTCCCGGCTCGTTGGGGGTTGGAGGATCGGCCCCCTGGAGGAAAAGATTTTGCTTTATGCGGATGACACATTGCTGTATCTTAGTAATGCAGGTTCCTCCTTGCGGGCCGCCCTGAAGATCTTTGACGAGTTCGGTTCGTTCTCTGGCATCAGGATAAACTAGGGCAAATCGATCCTCTTTCCTCTGGATTTAGCAGCCAGGGAGGCGGCGGAGAACACTCCTCTGATGTGGGTGGACCAATTTAAGTATTTGGGCATTCAAATTTCCAGAGATCTGCATAGATATCCAGATTTGAACATTCGCCCAGTAGTCACTCAGCTGAGAGACAGATGCTCTTCATGGGGCAGTCTTCCTCTCAACCTTCTGGGCCGTATAAACATCCTGAAAATGGTGTTCTTGCCTAAATTTCTGTACCTATACTGCAACTGCCCAGTTATGCTTAAACAATCTCTCTTCAGAGAAATCGATGGCTATGTTAACACCTTCCTATGGGCGGGATCCACGCCAAGGCTGGCCCGCTCCACACTCCAGCTCCCGTTCGGAAATGGGGGCCTGGCTCTTCCCAACCATAAAGTCTACTTTTGGGCTGCTATACTGGTGACCGTTCGCTGGTGGCTGGTTGGGACTAGGGATAACGCCGCGGTGTGTCTTGAGGCTGCCCTGGAGGGCTCCCTCCGGGCACTGGGGAATTTAATCTATAGAGGGCTGAAGGCTGGGGGGAGAATGCCGATCCCTACCAAAACTACCCTAAAGGTGTGGGCGGTGGCTAGGAGACGATTCCTGGAGCCGGGTCATTGGTCTCCACACCATCCACTGTGGGGTAATCCATCGCTTCCGCATCTGGGGATGCTTCCAGATTCCCGGGTGTGGGCCAAGTATGGTATCACTAAACTAAAAGACATTATGCCAATGGGGAATCTTTTGTCCTATACGACCCTCTCGCGGGATTTCCGTCTACTGGAGTGGATGTACTTTAGATATCTGCAGCTCAGGCATGCGGTTCGTCACCAGTTTCCGGACCCCCCGGTGCTGGAGGCGGACAGGATTGAGGAACTCCTGGCTCAGGAGGATCTGTCCAAACCCTTGTCGACACTTTATGTGGCACTCCTTAGTTTGAAGTCCCCTAAGATTGACAGACTCTGGGAGTACTGGCACCGGGACATCCCTTCGCTGGACAGGGAAACCTGGGAAGAATGTTTTGAAGATAGTTCTAGGATTATGATAGCCTCCAAAGATAGACTAATACAGACGAAGTTTCTTCATAGAGTATACTACACTCCGCAGCGGTTGCACAGGGTCTATCCACAACGGTCCTCGGCATGCACCAGATGCGGGTTAGATGAAGGCACGTACATGCATATGTTTTGGTCCTGCCCGAGACCGCGGGAGTTCTGGAGTGCGGTGTTTGATGTGGTTGACTCATGCTCACAGATGAAGATGAAACTAGCCCTTCTGGGTATTCAAGAGGATGAGCATCGACCAAGGTACACTAAGTTACTAATTGCATATCTGTTTTACTATGCCAAAAAGGAAATTCTACTCAAGTGGGTCTCCCCATCCCTGCCCACGGTGGCCTCCTGGACGAAATCTGTTAATGAGGCCCTGCCTCTGTACAAATTTACCTATATTTGCAGGAACTATCCTAGGAAATATGACAAAATATGGCAACCCTGGGAGGTAAACCTATAGGGGGGTGGGAGGATTTTGCTACCTAGAATGTGGGGATATATGTTGAATATGTAATTGCTGGCCCGCAATGGGGTACTGTATTCAAATTACTGAGATTTATACCATATGCTTTGTCAATAGCTATAATTCGTTTCTTATGCGTGTATTGTAATCTTCAATAAAGAGCAATTTGTTTGTAAAAAAGAATGCTTATCCAATTGCATTGATTACGGAGTTACTTGACCGCCTCAAGGGAGCAACGGTTTTCACAAAGCTTGATCTGAGAGGGGCATACAATCTCATGAGGATCAAGGAGGGCGATGAGTGGAAAACTGCGTTTAATACCAGGACAGGTCAATACAAATACCTTGTAATGCTGGCAAAGGGATGCGACCGCACTCCAAATTATGAAAAAGCTGTGTACTTTATTGTGAATATAAAAAGAGTACCAAATATGACAAGGCAGACAAAAGGCATATCCACAAACAGCAGGCAGGTTGACGCGTTTCCCAGACTACATATCTGCTTACTCATAACCAGGAGGTTATGAGTAAGCGGACATTTAGTCTGTGAAACGCGTCAACCTGCCTGCTGTTTGTGGATATGCCTTTTGCCTGCCTTGTCATATTTGGTACTATTTTTGTATTCACAATAAAGTCCACAGCTTTTTCATAATTTGGAGTGCGGTCGCATCCCTTCGCCTGCTTGAACCTCTTGGATCACGGACCAGACCTGCACCTGATTCTCTGTTCACATCCTTCACTCACACCTGGAGCGGCTTCACCCCCCTTCTTCTGTGCAACCTTGTAATGCTGTTTGGTCTTTGCAACGCTCCAGCAGTATTTCAGGAGTTCATCAACGATGTTCTTCGAGATTTGCTGCAGCAATGTGTGGTGGTTTATCTTGGTGATATCCTCATATATTCCAAGTCCCTAGAGAGCCACCACAAAGATGTCTGCTGTGTGCTTCGAAGGCTGAGAGATAATAACCTGTATTGTAAATTTGAGAAGTGCGAGTTCCATCGTGAACAGGTTAAATTCCTGGGTTATGTCATTTTCACTGCTGTTTTTTTTGATGGACCCAGAGAAGCTGTCGGCAGTTCTACAGTAGCCCCGACCCATGGGTTTATGTCCACTATGTTTTCTTGGCTTTGCCAATTATTATCGGAAGTTTATTCGTAACTTCTTGTCTCTGGTCAAACCCTTGATTGATATGACCAGAAAGGACAGTAACCCACAGAGTTGGTCTCCGGAGTTTATTAAGGCATTTGAAACTCTCAAGGCTTCCTTTGTTTCTTCTCCTGTGTTGGCACATCCTGCTCCTATGTTACCCTTCATCCTTGAGGTTGATGCATCTGAGACTGGAGTTAGTGCCCTTCTGTCTCAACATCCCAACTCCGAGAGCGCTATGTACCCTTATGGCTACTTTTCCAAGAACTTGTCTCCTGCAGAATGCAATTACGAGATTGGGGACAGAGAGTTGTACCATTGTTCCGGTTCCGGTTCTCATTTTGACTGACCGCAAGAATCTCACATTCTTGTCTAAGGCTAAACGCCTCTCCCCCAGGAGGGCACAATGGGCTCTGTTCTTGTCAAGCTTCAATTACATAGTCTCATTCTTACCCGGTACTAAGAATGTAAGGGCGGATGCATTGTCGCAACAGTTTTACTCCGCTTCCAAGATGCAGTCGGTTCCTATTCCTGTGATACCTCCTGATCGTATACTGGCTACGGTTCGTACCAGTCTCACTTCACCTTTGGGTGACAAGATCCTTGATTCTCAGATCCATGCTCCTCCTGAGAAATATTGTGACTGCTGCTTTGTTCCTGAAAGTCTCTGTACTGCTGTGCTCCAGACTTACCATTCTCCCAAGGCTGCTGATTACCCAGGGAAGAATCAACTCATTTGGGCTATTTCCCAACAGTTCTTGTGGCCTAGTCTCTGCACTGATGTAGAAGCCTTCTTAGCAGCCTGTTCCGTGTGTTAAGAACAAAACACCACAACATCTTCCAGTGGGTCTTCTACAACCCATACCCAATGGAGAATGGCCTTGGACCCACCTGTCTATGAATTTTATTGAGGAGTTACCTAACTCTCAGGGTAACACTGTTTACCTTATGATGGTTGACTGATTCTAAAAGATGTCACAATGGGGTTGATTTACTAAAGCTGGAGAGTGCAAAAACCGGTGCAGCTTTGCATGCTAGCCAATCAGCTTCTAATCTCAGCTTGTTCAATCAAGTTTTGACAATAAAACCTTGAATCTGATTGGTTTCTGTGTGGAGCGGCACCAAATTTTGCACTTTCAAGCTTTTGTAAATCAACCCCATTGTATTCCACTTAGGAATTTGTCCATGTCCAAGGAACTGGCATCCATTTTTGCTCGGGAGATCTTTCACTTACAAGGGCTTCCCAAGGTGATCGTCTCAGACAGGGGTAGCCAGTTTGTGTCCAGGTTTTGGCGTGCCTTTTGTGCACAGTTGGGAATTCAGCTTTCCTTCTCTTCTGTTAATCACCCGCAATCGAATGGGGCCGCAGAACGAGCCAACCAGTCCTTGGAACAGTTTTTACGTTGCTATATTTCTGACCACCATAACAACTGGTCTTACCTTGGGTGGGAGTTTGCTCACAAAAGGGCCGTCAATACTGCTTCCCAATTGTCTCCGTTTATGGCGAATTATGGTTTCCAACCAGCCATGTTGCCTGACTCTTTTGTGCCTCCTGCATTGGAGGAGCATCTCCGTGGCTTTGGTCCACTTGGGTACAGGTCCGGGAGTCTGTGCGACATGCCAATGATAGGTACAACCTCTGACTCTGTGTTCCCTCACTGAGGCTGGCACCACGGTTTATTGGGCCTTTCAGTATTCTTTGCAAGGTCAGTCCAGTGGCATACGCTTTAGACCTGCCTTCTAGTATGCAAATTTCAAATGTATTCCATGTCTCCTTCACCACCTTGGTACCACATCCTCAGGAGTATGAAATACAATCTATCATTGACTCCTGTAGGTTCCTTGGGCGCATACAGTACCTGCTTCATTGGAAAGGGTACAGTTCGGAGGAGCATTCTTGGGTCTCATCCTTGGACGTACATGCTTCTGTTCTCCTCCATGCTTTCCATAGACATTTTCCCCTCAAACTTGGTGGCTCCCCAAGGTGGGGTCATTGAGGAGGGGGTACTGTCAGGGCTGGGCCCAGCCCTCTCTTCTCAGAGCAAGCTGCTCAGCTGAGGGTTAATTGCTAGTCTCAGCTTTAACTCTGACACATCTGATGTCCATATCCTGCTCATTAGCCAGCTCTCCTAGCTATATAAACTGCCTGGATGTGGGTTGCTGTGAAAGATTTTGCCTGTTTGACTGTTTCCTTCTGGTTCCTGGATTCAAGACTCTGCTCGGCTGACTCTCCTCCTGGCTTCTGACCCTGCATTCTGTTTGTTTGACCTCTCTGATCTCTGAACTCCTGTTTCACTGGCTTGCTCTGACTATCCGTTCCGGTTACCGGACCCTGGCTATGTTCTGACCACGTTTACTCTGTTTATAACCTTTTATCTTTTTTTAAAATGTGTGATTTTACTGCACTTCTGTTTTTGTCTGATTCATGGTTCCAGACACCAGACAATTGATATGGGAAAGGGAATCTGCATTATTTTGGAGTTTCCCAGCTCTATGTTCCATTTTGAACCTAAATACTTGAAGAGCAAGGAACCACCTTGTCACCCGACTATTTTTCTCCTTGTTATCACACATCCATTTAAGAGGGGCATGATCAGTGACTGTTTTGAATGGTCTCCCCAACAGGTAATATTTCAGGGCATCTAAGGCCCATTTGATAGCTAAACATTCCTTCTCAACAATAGTTTTTCTCATGTCTGTTGAGTTTTCTGCTACGGTAGACCCATGGGGTGCTCCTCCCAGTCTCTGACTTGGAACAGTACAGTACCCAGTCCCATATCAGAGGCGTCTGTCTGCACCACAAACTCCTTCGTGAAATCTGGGGTCACAAGCACAGGTTGTGCACAAAGGGCTTGCTTCAACCTTTTAAATGCCTTCTCTGCCTCAGGATTCCACTTAATCATGACCGACCCTCTACCCTTTGTCAGATCTGTCAGTGTGGCTGTAATGGTGGCAAAATTGGGTATAAAATGCCTGTGGTACCCTGTGATCCCAAGAAATGCACAAACTTGGGGCCACTCTTGAACTGCCTCAATCTTATTGATCTGAGGCTTGATCAGCCCCCGACCAATAATGTAGCCAAGTTATTTGGCCTCCTCCAAGCCTATTGCACACTTTCGGGGGTGGCAGTGAATCCTGCTTTCCTAAGGGAATCTACCACTGCTTGCACCCGGGGCAAATGAGATTCCCAATCTGGGCTGTGGATGACTATATCTTCCAAATAGGCAGCTGCATATTGACGATGTGGTCTTAAGGTCTTATCTATCATTCTCTGGAATGAGGCAGGAGCACCATGCAAGCCAAAAGGCATTCGCCTATATTGGAATGACCCCTCGGGGGTAGAAAATGCAGTTTTCTCTTTTGCAGACTCTGTAAAGGGTATCTGCCAATAACCTTTAGTCGGATCTAAAGTAGCTATGTACCAGGCACTACCCAATCTGTCGACAAGCTCGTCGACCCCTGGCATTGGGTACGCATCGAATTTGGACCCGCTGTTCAACCTTCTGAAACCATTACAAAACCTTATAATTCCATCTGGTTTTGGGACTCCTCTATCACGTCCAGCTCTAACATGTTCTTTATTTCATTTGCAATTGCTTCCCGCCTAGCCTCGGGTATTCTATAGGGCTTTACATTTACGCAGACATCTTATTCCGTAATTTTGTCATGCTGTATAACTGCGGTCAGTCTGGGCAGGTGAGAGAAAAATACTTACTCACAAATTCTTTAACGTCCTTCTGTTGGGCCACTGACAAGGTTTCAGTTATGGGTACTTCCGGAGTCACAGGGGACATGTCCTTTTGGGGGGTTGGCATTGCCAGTAAAGTCTCTCACCTTCCAAGGTTTCAAGAGTAGAGTTGAGCGAACCTCTGGAAGTTCGGGTTCTGCTGGTCCGGCCGAACTTCGGGACAAAGTCCGGGTCCGGACGGAACCCGAACGATCGCACGGACACCGAACCCCATTGAAATCAATGGGGACCTGAACTTTTAGGCACAAAAATGGCTGTAACAAAGTCCTGGAAAGCCCTAGAGGGCTGCAAAAGGAAGTAAAATGGGGGTAAGGGTAGGGCAAGTGCCCTACAAAAAAATGGGGACAGGGAAATAACTTTAAATATTAAAAAAAAAATAAAAACATAAAAAAAGCAAAAATGGAGGTGAATGTGGATCATCTTCAAACTGTGTCTGAAAAGTATTAATTAACGGTAGAAGCCATATAACTGTTCTAAAATCATCTTCAAACTAGGGCAAGTGCCCTACAAATAAATGGGGATA
>BLSH010115257.1:557342-568204 GCA_018402905.1 Glandirana rugosa
TCTGTATTTAGGTTAACTCTTAGCCGCCGTTCTGAACTTTTAACGACAAGTGCCTACGAGAGGTAGGTTAGACTGTCTCGAACTTGATAAAACGTTTACTCTTAACAGTTTTTAAAGTGAGAAATCTACACGTTTCGACCATCTATGTAGGGGTTTTGCTGAACGTCAACATTAACGTCGCTTTACACCAAGACTGAGTCCCCCCGACTTATGTTTACGTGAGGTGTGAAAAGTGTATAAATAAATAAACTTTTGGTAAATAGTAAAACGAAGGTGAAGTGTTAATAAACGTTGAAACACAACCAGATAGTGTATTTTATGTAAATACAAAAACTAACCCGAACGATTTTTGAAATGTCCGGGTCCGGGTCCGTGCCACGGACACCCTAAAGTTCGGTACGGACCCGAACGTTACAGTCCGGGTTCGCTCAACACTAGTTACAATCAAAAACATAAATGTATTTTATGTGATAGACCAACACAAAGTTGCAAATAATTGTGAAGTGGAAGCAAAATGATAAATGGTTTTCAAATAAATAAATATGTGAAAAGTGTGGAGTGCATTTGTATTCAGCCCCCCTGAGTCAGAACCACATTTCGCTGCAATTACAACTGCAAGTCGTTTTGGGGATGTATCTACCAGCTTTGCACATCTAAAGAGTGAAATTTTTGACAATTCTCATTTGCAAAATAGTTCAAGCTCTGTCAGATTGGATGGAGAGCATCCGTGAACAGCAATTTTCAAGTCTTGCCGCCGATTCTCAATTGGATTTATGTCTTGACTTTGACTGGGCCATTCTAACATATGAATATGCTTTGATCTAAATCATCCCATTCCATTCCATAGCTCTGGTTGTATGTTTAGGGTAGTTGTCCTGCTGGAAGGTGAACCTCTGCCCCAGTCTCAAGTCTTTTGCAGACTCTAACAGGTTTTCTTCTAAGATTGCCCTGTATTTGATTCCATCCATCTTCCCATCAACTCTGATCAGCTTCCCTGTACCTGCTGAATAAAAGCATCCCCACAACATGATGCTTCCACCACCATGTTTTATGGTGGGGATGGTGTGTCCAGGGTGATGTGCAGTGTCAGTTTTCCACCACACATAGCATTTTGCTTTTAGGCCAAAAAGTTAAATTTTGGTCTCATCTGACCAGAGCACCTTCTTTCACCTGTTTGCTGTGTCCCCCACATGGCTTCTCACAAACTGCAAACGGACTTCTTATGGCTTTCTTTCAACAATGGCTTTCTTCTTGCCACTCTTTTATAAAGGCCAGAATTGTGGAGTGCACGGCAAATAGTTGTCCTGTGGACAGATTCTCCCACCTAAGCTGTGGATCTCTTCAGCTCCTCCAGAGTTACCATGGGCCCCTTGGCTGCTTCTCTGATTAATGCTCTCCTTGCCTAGCCTATCAGTTTAGGTGGACGGCCATGTCTTGGTAGGTTTGCAGTGGTGCCATACTCTTTCCATTTTTGGATGATGGATTGAACAGTGCTCCGTGAGATGTTCAAAGCTTGGGATATTTTTTTATAACCTAACCCTGCTTTAAACTTCTCCACAAAGTTATCCCTGGCCTGTCTGGTATGTTCTTTAGCCTTCATGATGCTGCTTGTTCACTAAGGTTCTCTAACAAACCTATGAGGGCTTCACAGAACAGCTGTATTTATACTGAGATTAAATTAGACAAAGGTGGACTCTATTTACTAATCAGGTGACTTCTGAAGGCAATTGGTTCCACTAGATTTTAGTATCAGAGTAAGGGGGGCTGAATGCAAATGCATGCCACACTTTTCAGATATTTATTTGAGCTATTTTGCTAATAAAAATGGTCAAAAATGTCACTCTAGATGTGCAAAGCTGGTAGAGACGTGTTCTAAAAGACTTGCAGCTGTAATTGCAGTGAAAGGGGATTCTACAAAGTATTGACTCAGGGGGGCTGAATACAAATGCACACCACACTTTTAACATATTTATTTATAAAAATAAAATTGAAAACAATTTATTATTTTCCTTCCAATTCACAATTATGTGCCACTTTGTGTTGGTCTATCACATAAAATCCCAATAAAATACATTTACGTTTTTGGTTATAACATGACAAAATGTGGGAAATTTCAAATGGTATGAATACTTTTCCAAGGCACTGTACTTACTGTCTGCATGCATGTACTCTACGACTGTTTCAGGGTGTTTCTCAGGGCAGGTTTCCTAACAGTGAAGACAGTGAAACAGGCCTGTGCAATGTCCATCGGCACGGCCGATTGTAGTCTACATTCTGAAAGCATAATGAAAAGGTGACAACTTACGAGAGTAACTGGGGGACAGAGACAGAGTGTAGCCATCCTTTAAATGGAGCTGTCTGAACAAGGTTCTTTCCTGGCCCTACTTCATGTCATTACACAATGGGTTAACGGTAACATGTGATCTGACGCCCACAGGACCACCCCTTACTAGCGAAATAAAAGACAGCCCCTCCCCCACTAAGGTGTTCTTTTCTTTAGGTCTTGCTCCAGGCCACCTGTGGATTGCAGTTTGTAAGTACTTTGGTTGCTGCAAGGATATCACCCCTACCTCACCTGCCCCTCCATGTTCAGCCTCTCATGGAGTTGGAAGAACCAGAATGTTGGATGTAAACCTTCCTGAAAAACTGGGTATCCCTTGTGCCGGGACATGGGCAATGTTGCTTAGAGATAGCACAAATATTGTACAGGTGTGGTATCAGTAAGCTCTGCAATGTCACCTGTGAGATTTTTCCTGTCTTGCATAAGCAGCATGCAACTCTCCTGGCTTTGTTGTCAGTCTGAGAGCGGTGGTGGATGATGTCACAGAAGGCAGGGGGATTGCTTGTGGGGTAACGACCGCCAGTCACCACGCACCCTCTAAACCGTCTTAGAGCTGGCAGAGGAGCTGATTTCTCTCCTGCCAGTTTTCTCTTATGAGGTAAAGACTTTTTGCTGTTTGCTCCCCTGCTGTGCTGTGTTTCTGGTGGTTAGACAGTCTGACTGTTTTTTGTCTCAGATTCTGTGTCTCCTGTCTACTTCTGGAAGGCTGCCTAGGCTCACCTGCTGCTGCTTGTGAACTAATTGATTGAAAGTAGATGAGTCTTAAAGGGACAGTGTACCTGTTTATTCTTGCTGACAGAATTATGTTTTTTCCATACTTTTTTTGCAAATATGAGCTCACCACACCTGTCAGTGGCACAGAACATTAGTAAAGGTACGAGGGAGCGGCATGAGACATGTATTCAAAAGAGTGCTCAAGGAATGCTCAAGGAATGTAAAGAGTATGGTCTTTTGCATGATTTTAGGAGCAGAAGCCCTAAAACACTCCAGAAAACATAAGACCCGCCACTGGTCACCCCCTTACCAGGACAATCTGCATTCCTCACATTCCCGCACAGGGCGGCCTTCATGCTCCTCAAGCAGCTCACGTGGCAATGGCTCACATGCGGTTTAAGCAGCGTAATTGAAAATGCCTGTATTCATATTGGCTATTAATTGGCATGGATTGCCTCAAATGCCAATGGATAAGGAAGTGGATGCACAAATTAGAAAGCCTAGAGGCTATAGCAGGATGCAGCAAATATCCATGTCACAAGCAAGACGCAAGCACAACCATCGCAAACGCACACAGATATTTCCAGGTATAGAAAAGGAAGAACTTCTTTTCCCATAATGACAGAGAGTTAAAAGCTCATTGATGAAGAATGGGAGTGATAAGAAGACAAATTTACAGTAATGGTCTCCAAGTTTTATCCAATGAATCTGGCTGATGCATGTTTAAGAAAAGCACTTCCAGGAGTGTATGGGGCCTGCCAGCGTCCGGTGCGCTAGTGTCTTTGCCTTTCAATACCTTTAGGAATCCTATGGATTGGAAAGTGGACTTAAGGCTGGTTCACACCAGATGCAGTCCAATGCATTTTTATTGCAGTAAAAAATGCATGAACAGAGTTTACCATGGATTCCAATGGCCTACGTCACACCAGTGCAGTGTGTTCCAGTAGAGCTAACTAAAAGAGAACATGTCGCATTTTTTCTCTATAGAATACATCTATAACATGGCAAAACGCATTAAAAAAGCACCTGAACACCTCAAAAATGTGCATGCAGAAAGACCACTTCAATCGCAGGTTTTTTGCCTGTTGATTAGCAACCGCGTTAACTGTGATGTTGAAAGCATTAAGAAATGGCCTTTAATTCAGGTGGAACCTGCAGGAGTGGGCATGGTTCTGGAAGACTTGAACCTGGCTGCTGACTTTTGGCGGTTTAGGGCGGGCACATTAAGTCACAGCGATAAGAGCTTTGTGGTTGTGCCACTAGAGGGTGGATGAAGCCTCCACACAAGCCCTTTATAACATTTTCCATTTTGGGAGGTTGTTGTTTGGCAAAGCGAGTGACAGAAGAAATGCCCAGCGTGTAGCCACAGTCTACTAAGAGGAAGCAGTTGGCTTTTTTTGAAGTTGTTGATTTTCAGAAAGGTTCAGGAGGCCAAATCTTATAGGCCAGGCTGAAATTTATCAGATCATAGTGAAGAGAGCTCAAACTTCCTTTTTACATGGAATCAAACCCAGAGCAGGTTGCTAGACATGTGGAAAGTCTTTGAAGGTGGGCCCAACCAGTGTCTTCCAGTAGGAGCCAGGCCTTGGAGGGTTTGGGCGACAAACATCAAAGACAGTTAGCTGGGAGTACAATCACCAGATCCCTTCATTCATGACCAACAGATCTCAAGAGGATAGAATTACTGCAAGAGTACGTATAAGAATTATACAGCAACAAGTACATAGTGCTGCTGCCACTAAAATAACAAATCTGGGGGTGTCCTTCCATTCTTTCTAGTACCCAAGGTATCAAAAGCTTTCCCCACTGTCTGGGTCTGAAGAAATCGAATGGGTGCATACACAAAAAAAGGTTCAAGATGGAATCTGTGCAAACAGTCATGGCGATAGTTCAGCATGAGGACAGGTTAGTCAAACGACCTGGCTGACGTACACTTCCATATACCAATCGGTGCATAACACCAGAGACATCTGAAATTTGCAGTGACCGGCTGTCCCTTCCAGTTCAGGTGTTTGCCATTTTTAGAATTGACACAGCACCAAGAAAACTTTGAACATTTTGTTGGCAGTAGTGGCAGTAATTCATCTTTGGGGATAAGGCTCTACCACTACTTGGACAATGTTTTGATTGTCGCAGGCGTAAGCTAGGAGCTGGCAAAGCATCACAACCGTATCCTAGAAATCCTTTCCTGGTTCAGTCGACTAGTGAACAAACAGGAAAAAGAGTTAAACCCTTCTTAGTTTGTGAAGGATCTTGGAGTAGTTTTTCATGCCTGAATATGTCAAGTAGTTTTCCAAGACTGCAAAATTTGCAAAATGAGAATCTGTGTATGAAAAGTCATGGAAACAGCATTTATGTCAGCGAGGGATTGCATGGTCCCCGTTGGAACATTTTAAAGTGGCCAGTCAAGTGTTGCCTTGGGCATGGCAGCACATGGAGGCTTTTCAATTTGCCTCCCTCAGTCAATGGGCTGCCTATGGATCAGAAGGTCTTTGTGTCTGCACAAATTAGCAAGAACTGGAGTTTTGGACACCCAGTGTGCCTTATTTTGTGGCATGCCTCTCAGCCCAGAAGATGGAATAATTCTGATGTCAGATGCCAGTCTGCCTCCAGTCTGAGGGGACAAGTGCAAGGCCATTGGAGCCTAGTGGAATGCAGATGCATTGCAAGCCTTTCAGGATCTTTCTCCAAGGGGCCTGAATGAAGTTGAGGATTGACAACAACACAGCAGTAGCCTACATTGCCCACCAAGGGGGCACCAAGTGTCTGCCTTTTTCTGTTACTTTTTGAAACAAACTTTTTTCCGGACGGAGACCAAGTTACAGTTAACGGCTGTCTGCTTACTGGGAAAGTAGGATCCACTAACGGATCAGTTAGGCAAATTAACTTCCAACAATATGTACCTCAACTAGTATTGGCGCTATGGTGCATTCCAGAGGTCGTTCTCATAGACCGTGCACTGAACACACAGCTTCCGGTATTTGTACCAAGGTACAAAGGTGAAGTGATAAAAGGTGGATTCACAGTGCCATGGGTTTTTTTTCCGTTGGTGTTTGTCTTCCTCCAAGTGTCCTTGATTATGAAGATTCTTCTGAGATGTGGACAGAACACATTTATGTGGTACAGGTGCCTTTCCACCTGCCATGGAGGCCTTGGTTTTCATTGCTCCCCCAGATGTCATTCAGCACCACAATCCCATTTCCGGTCAAACAAGATCTATTATGCCAATGTCAATGGCAGCATCCCAATCCAGTGAGACTCTGAATAGCTTGGCTATTGAATTGGCTGGACTAGAGGTGCAGGGATTCTCATCCGAAGTGGTTCAGACCTTGGTGAAGACCACAAGACCATGAACACTACATACAGGAGAATATGAAGGAAGATTGTTCTGTTTGCTCAGCAAAGTTGTCTCTCCTGTGTCCCCAGCTCTAGCCAATATCCTGGACATTTTTATAATCAGCAGTTGAGGTTGGTCTGGTATACAACTCCTTCAAAGTACAGGTCTCTGCCTTTTTTTTGCTGCAGATGGGTGGAAGGGCCATTTAACAAATGCTTAATGCAGGCCGTAATCCATATGAACACCATGGAAATCGTTGTTCCATTCATAGGACTTAGGCTTGGTTCTGAAAGCACTAGTAGAGGCATCCTTTGCTCCAATAGCTTCATTTCCATTTGCGGTTCCTTTGCAGTTGCTTCAGTGAGAAGGATGTTCGAGATTGCAGCAAAGATCCTTTTTGTGTCTTTTTACCAGAAATAGTGATACTACGTCCATCTCCAAAGCTCAATTATTATTATCATTATACAGGACTTATATAACGCCAATAGTTTGCGCAGCGTTTTACAATAGAGAAGGGACACAGTACAATTACAATACAATTCTAAAGTGTTATACAGTTTTCAGGAAAACTTGGGGCAGTCCCTTCAAACATTCACATGGAGTCACTGAGTACACAGCAGGAAGACTTCAGGTCCTTACACAAGTTGCTACCAGTGTACATGCAAAGGTTAAAAGATGTGAGGAAAGACAATCTTCTCATTTCGCCATCAGATTCTTGAGTCATCTTCTATTGGTTTACCAGGGTAATTAGATTGGCATGCAGAAAGTAGGCCTTTCTGCCCAGGAACAGGTGCAGGCTCCTTAAACCTGAGGGGTGGCAGCCTTTGAGGAAGTTATGCCATGATTTCAGTGGAAGATATATGAGAGATGGCTAGCCCTTCATTGGACTTTACAAGCTAGGCATGCAGTCAGCAAGTTCTGAAAAGTTTGGGATGAGACATATAAATTATTTTTGTCTTTGGCAGCATTTCTTTGATTGCCAAGGTTTCTTTTCATGTGTTCTCTCCCACCCATTTATTCAGCTAGTTATATCCCATTGTGTGCTGACGTGATGTAGGGCTAGGACTATGGAAAATTGTTATCAAATACTTACTGTAATTTTCCTTTCCTGGCCTGTCCTCACATCAGCACAGGACTCCCTCCATAGTGGCCTGTCGCAGGCTAGGTTATTGAACATCTTAGCGGGGGGAGGGGTTGTTTTTTATTTAGCTAGTAAGGGGTGGTCCTGTGGGCGCCAGATCAGGGGTTAACCCATTGTGTGCTAGTGTGAGGACAGGCCAGGAATAGAAAATTACGGTAAGTATTTGATAACAATTTTCCATATTATAGCAGGATCACTTAACAAAAGATGAAGATTTAAAGCTAATGAATGTACTTTTATAAATTAGCATGTTAAAGTTTGTGTAGCATATTAGCAATTGAGTTTATATATACTGTACATTGTACTTTAAGTTAATTTTTTTTAGCCCTGAACATAATGGTAAAGAAACTAAATAAATGAAAAATCCTATACTATATATTAGATTTAATAGATGTAATATGTAAGCAAATTTACATATTCTCACCATAAGATATCACCACTGGATTCCTCAACAGCCATAAGAAACTAGCATTTGACCAGCCTACTGACACCATAAGGCATTACGCATGCTGGGTGTTTAGCCCCAGTACATGAGACTCAGGTGTTTAGGTGCCACCAGAAGGCACGGGTACACCATCCAGCCCCACTGCTTGCAGCCTGTATAACCCTGAGAGGCTGAATGTTGCTGAGGCCAAATGGGGCACTGAGTGGTACTAACGTTTAGGGCAATATGCGCACAGGGACTAATGACTGCAACACAAACTGCTTGCATCCAGTGTGCATAAGGCTTAAATCAGTAAAATAATGTATAAATGTGCTATAACAATTTGATTATTTAGTAGCAGTAAAGCAGTTGGAAAAAAATCAGATATTCTGATTGCTCTGTGTTTCTGTACTTTGCACAGTGCTCTTCAACTTATCAATTAAATTTGTTCACAGAAATGTAGCTGAACTGTTCTTTTTTCCAACGTAAAGTGGGAACCAGTGCTCACAACTACAACCTACCTTGTCCTATAATCCTCTTTCTTTAAAGACAGTGAATCAGCAAAGCAGGTAAATTTTAGTCTAGGTTCACGCCTATGCGGCTGCACTTTCTGCGTTTTTTTCCCCGTTTTTTTTTAATGCGTTTTTACTGTGTTTTTTGCCGTGATTTTGCTGATTTGCATTTTGTGTTTTTTTTTTTTTGGGGGGGGGTTGTTGCTAGGCAGATTTAAAAACACAAAATGCAAGTCGCGACAAAATCACAGTAAAAAAAGTCTCCAACCCTTTCCAAAAAAGGCAACGCCGCAAAATGCACCGATGGGAACTACATCCATAGATAACCATGTTAAATGGACTGTAGTGCGTTTCTGCAAACTGAATCTATGGTAAGAGAGGTATGTTAAGATTACAATCAAATTTCGGAATTCCAAAATCCCATTTCTAACAGCTGATGGTAACTGTGTCTATTACAATGGTGTCCTTATCTATCAGTAACAAAGTTTTGTTACTATGTCTGTCCTGGTACTTTTCCTATAGTTTATAATGATGTTGAACAAATGACCAAGCAATTATTTCCTTTGCAACAATGTGGTGCTTAATCATATTCTAACTACTAATTATAAAGCAGGAAATAGTCACCTTCCTGTCCATTAAGTCAAGCCACAGGTATTCACATGTTCCTATTTTCCTAATTAGCAAGCTAAATTTGGTTGTGCTTCAGAAGTTAATTTGGTACGCCGGAAATATTCCACTGTATAGAAATATATATATATATATATGTAGCGCCCTCCAAGCTAGGTAGGTGCAGTGAAAGCTTTTTGGTAGGTGAGGTAATATTTAGTTAGGCCTGACTGAGTGCAGGCCTGATTGTTTTGATTCTGGGCTGGGAGTGGCTCAAGTAGGATTGAGTGATTCACAGAATGGTGTCATCAGGACCTCCCACTTCTTTCCAGAAGGTTCTGGTATTTTCTGGACAGAGAGCTGGGAGGGGAGGTGTAGATATCTGGGGTGTTCTAAGGAGCCCTTACCAATCCCCAAACTGGGTTGGCAGTGGGCAGGCCTCCTTAAATACCCGGGGTCAGCCCAATCTGGGAGGAGAAGTTCGGGTGGAAGTCTGGATATGGAGTAGTGTGGGCTGTCGCGGCCAGGTGAAGCTCCCAGTCTGGGGGGGTGACCCTGGGCCTGGAGTGCTTGGGTGCGGCCAGGTGGAGAGAGGTCTTGGTAGCAGGCACAAGGCAGAGCGGAAAGGACAGCAGGAGAGAGCACTATCCGGGAGAGATCTCCAGTGTGGAACTACAGTTGTCAGTGAGCAACATACCCTGGGAAGCTGTTAGAGACATGACGGAGCAGATTGGGGTGAAAGACAGTCTGGGAAGTATGCAGAAGCCAGTATGGGAACCCTATGTTGCTGTGGTAGTGGAGAAGGCCAACGCAGCAGAAGTGGCTGACAGGGCCTGGAGCAAGAGGATGGGCTGAGAGTAGTAGTCCATCAGGCCGGCTAGCACATCAGTGTACCTATACACTAAGGGACCAACTGCCCCTATCTGTAATGGGTGGTTCGGAGGTTCTGCAAACAGCATAGCAGGCCTCAATATGTGCTAGACAGGTTGGAGGAATAGAGAAGGTCTAGTAAATTTCCTTCTGGGACTGGAACAAGTAATGTGCAGGAGAGAGGAACAGGAGAAGCAAGTATTGTGCAGGAGAGAAGTACAAGGAGTGTAACGGTCAGCAAGTGATGTGCTGGAGGAAGATGGAGAGATGTACATACTGGCGAATGTATATAGTCGGTCCCATTTACAATTTCTGAGCATCCCATAATCATCCCTACCCAATCCAAGTTCAATCCCCCTAATAAACGAAAACAAAACAAAGTACCAGCCTGTTCTGTGACTACGGATGTGCAGAAAAGTGTGATTGAGGGCAGTGTGATCAGGTGAACTACAACACTCAGCCACCAGTGTTGCCAACCTCCCGCAGCATTTTTTACTGGCAAAACATGGAAAATTTACTGGCGGAGCACATTTTTTACTGGCAACCTGAAAAATAACTGAACTCCTATTAAAAACTAAGACAAATGATCTTTAAACACAACATGGAAACACTGACAATACCCATATCAAGTAGTTTTCCCGGTTTACACTTAAAAAGTCAGCACAGCATGACAAATTATCAGACCCTGATATTTATAGACAGTTGTAAAAATCACTGATTTTTACAAACTGTCAGTAAATTTACTGGCGGTTGGCAACACTGGACTTCACCCCCCACAGTAGTGTAGCATATCCTCCTCTGCCCAATTCACCCCCACTGTAGTGTAAGTTTAGTATATCCTCCTCTGCCCAATTCACCCTCCACAGTAGTGTAGTACAGTATATATTCTTACTCCTCTGCCCAATTCACCCCCCCCC
>BLSH010115257.1:579963-593167 GCA_018402905.1 Glandirana rugosa
CAAAATACATATTTAACCCATAATATAACACAAACATAAGTGATTTTAGGTACTTTAACATAAAAAAGGGTTTTTTTAACGTAAATTTTTGGTGACGAGTTTATAGCACTGTATTTTTTTTTACGTTGTGGGTGGTAAAATAAGAGATACCGGGTGCTCATAGCTGAGTCAAGCTGCAGCTATGATTCAGCTGTTTCCTTCATAGCTGTGGTTGGATCAGCTGTGGCAGGAGGATTGGGGGGCAAGTCGGACCTCATACCTAAAGTTAGAAAGCATTTAGAAATATGGGAAAAAGTATTACATATACTTTGCCCCACAGCGGACAGAACTGTAAAATAAAAATTATAATGATAGATCTTTAAATCAGCATAAATTTGCATAACTATTTGACCCCAGGCCAATCCTCACATTTCTGTCATACATGTAAAAATTTGCAAAAATTTGTTTGCTAGAAAAATACTTAGAACCCCCTGACATAATACATTTTTTAAGCAGAGGCCATAGAGAATAAAATGGTGGGTGTTGCATTTTTTTTTATGTCACGATATTTGAGCAGTGGTTTTTAAATGCAATTTTTTTGGGAAAAAATACAATTTCATGGATTTTAGTGAATACAAACACAATATAATACCCAATTTATACATAAAACAGAGATATAAACTTAATCTCGCCCTAGTGCCAGCACAAGTCTATAGACTGAAATCAGCGCTTTAGTATGCTACCATCAAACAGGTATAAATAAACAAACAGACAATAACAAATAGCAGCTGCTTAATAAAAAACAAAATCTTTCCAATAGCACCATAAAATCAAAAAGCAGAAATCCTCCTGAATATATGATCCCAGCAGCGCTTTACACAGACATATAGGTGAACACAGTCTTTCATTTAAATGTGCAGTGCTCCAAATGTAATCACCAACAGTCCATTCAATGACTAAATGCGGAGGTTTTTGGATCTTGTTAAACCTTCACCACACCACGTGCACAACTGGGAGGTGGGAGCCCCCCAATGTGGAAAGACTCACCGGAGGTGAATGAGTTCAGCGCCTTGAATCAATAATCTGCAATCTCATCCGATTCGGTAACAGAAAAAATCTTTCAGTGTATGGGAACCAACCGATGATAGTCATGCAGGATTACAAAGGCTATTTCACAGCTCTAGTATTTATGAAGTGGTGTGGTGAAGGTTTAACAAGATCCAAAAACCTCCGCATTTAGTCATTGAATGGACTGTTGGTGATTACATTTGGAGCACTGCACATTTAAATGAAAGACTGTGTTCACCTATATGTCTGTGTAAAGCGCTGCTGGGATCATATATTCAGGAGGATTTCTGCTTTTTGATTTTATGGTGCTATTGGAAAAATACCCAATTTATGGTAAAATATAAAAGATGGTTTTACATAGTAATGAGTAAATAGATACCAAGCATGTCACACCGTGAAATGGCAACAAACTACAGTTTTTGTGTTTTGTTTTTTTTACACCATATCTTTAATTTTTATTTGTTTTTTGGATCAACTTTATTGCTATCACAAGGGATAAATAACATCACCTGTAATAGCATGGGCCAAGACATGTCCTCTTCATCAAGAGCTTTCCTCTGGCCTCCAAAATATCTGCTCAAACCAAGATCGGTTTGATCAGATGCTTTCACAAGCCAGTAACGGCTTGTAAACAACAAACCGGAAGTGACTAAATCCTTGTTGAGTTTGGCCCCTGACATCACGGGGGGGAAGCAACAACGTAAGTTCCTTTCACTCTGTCTTGGGCATCAGATGCCGCTGGTCACATCTTTACCTTGATGGGATAGGGGAACCCGGTAAAGGGGGTGGTAGGAGGGGGGCCCACTTCTGCCACCTGTAAAAGTAATCGCTGACTGCAAAGATTGATGCCGGGATCATGGTTGTAGCTGCTGGTATAACCACTTCAGACCCTACAAGTGGGAAGGTGTTAAATCTGTGTCTATCCATGGGTCAGTCTCTGGTTTATTACATTCCATAAACAGAACACATCCTCAAAACACAGGTGTTAGACTGTAGAAGCCTAAGCCTGAAGTAGAGAGATCACATACTAGTACAGGCGGTACCACACTCACATAAAAGAAAAGAAAATATCCAAAATTCCTGCTGATGCAGCAGTATTGGACCTCATAAGTACAGTTAGAAAGAACATACAGGCATGTAAGCAGGTCCTGACAGGGTAACTGTGAGTATTATAGCCCTGCCTGCACAAAGGTTTGCTTTTTTTCCCTTAAAATAACAAACATGTTATAATTACCTCCTTTGTGTAAGGGTTTTGCAGAGTGGCCCGATCCTCCTCTGCTGGGGTCCCCCAGCGGCGCACCTGGCTCCTCCTCTTCTCGAGTGACCCATCAGGGAAGTGCTCTCCCTGGGATCACTTGTGGGGGCGCGCTCCGCTGTTCTGTTGTTACGTCCATTGACACAGACAACAAGACTCGGCCCCGCCCCCGGCTCCCTGCATCATTGGACTCGATTGACAGCAGCGGGAGCCAATGAAGATGTCATATGCCATTGCTAGGGGCAACAAGCATAAGAGGAAGATGATATGACAGACAGACAGCGAAAGAATGGTACCAGGAGGGGTGACGCATCTCATGCTCGATGCCCCAGCAACTGGGACTGGACCCATGTGGTGGAGACCCTAGAGACCCAGTAGTGTGGTATGGAAGAGTTCATTATATGCGTGCATAGGGTCCATGCTGGTTCCCGGCGGGACCTGCTCTGTCACCGGGGGAATAGGTGGCAGAGTCAAGTTGAACTGGTGGAACAGGACACTGTAATGTGGTGTCTCCTTCAAAATGTTGCATCCTGAGCAGGTGTATGTATCATGGGACTGGGAGGTACCTGTATACAGCTTCAGGTTATGATACAGAGACACCGACACAGACTCTGAATTTAGAGACCAATTCTATACACTCCATAAAGTATCCTTTCAACGTAGAGCAATTTCTTCGAATACAGAGGAACTGCCCTTGTGGAATACATTTTAAAGTGGTGGTTAGGTAATGACTGGGGGCATTGAGAAGGGTTTTGTCGGCAGTGAGATTACAGTAGGTGTCAATATATAGCTGGCCCTCCTTTACCCCAATCTTTAGCTCCAAAAACTTGATTTCCATAGCATCCACTGTATAGGTCAATCTGATATTCCTACTATTGGAAGTAAGGCCACACATGAATTCCCACAAATGTTTTTTTGTACCCCTCCAAACCACCAGCACATCATCTATAAAATGCACCTAGAGGGTGACATGTTGTTTGTACCCACACATGCCATACACCAAATACTGCTCCCACCAGTTGAGCTGCAGGCAGGTGTAGGAAAAAGCGCATACTGCCCCCATGGAAGTAGCACATAACTTATAGCATTGGGTTCCTGCAAAGACAAAGTAATTACAATTCAAAATGAATTGAAAATTTCCAAAATTAGGTCATTTTGTTCTTTCTTCTCAGCTAGATATAGTATATTTTCGCCACTGCTGAATGGCCTATCAGATGTGGAATTGAGCTGCAGAGGGACTCTACATCAATGCTGACCAATAGGTCACTTGCACTGATGCAAAACCCCTCTAACTGTCCTAACACATTACCTATATCCAGAATAAAAGAAAGCAACAAGCAAACCAGCAGTTTAAGTGTATCATAAACCACTTCCCTAAGCATTCCATAGGGCAGACACAATAGCTCTGCCAGGCGAGAATAATGCATTTTTATATACCTTACGAATTAAATAAACCACTTGTTCATTATATTAATCTTTCTCATTTGAGGAAATAATATCAGTATGCCAAGCATGGCTCAACAAATCATTGATTTTCAAAGCAAGGTTGGGGAATAGGTTCCATGGAATCTTAATATAATAACACTGGTCATCCATCTGTCTTTTTGCCCCTGACTCATGGTATTTTTCAATCATCAGCTAGTAAATGACCACACCCAGCATGGTTTTAAACTCATTTAAAGGTAATTTTTCCCTGGCTGTAAGATTATCAGAGCCACTTCTCTACGCAGACCGTTAGTTACTTTAATTTCCTTGGAATTAAATTCCATAAATAGCTGGACATTCTTATTCAGGCTTGAGGGGGAACTTTCTTAGACTTTCTTAAGATTTTATTTTTTAGAGGCTTTAATTTCCAGGCTATGTATTCCCTTCCTCTTCAAAAGGAACACTCTTCCTCTTCAAATAATCCTTCCAGGAACTCTAACCTAAATTTAACATAAATTACGAACCTTCACTTACACCAGTGGTTCTCAACCTCAGTCCTCAAGTACCTCCAACGATCCATGTTTTGGGAACTTCCCTTAGATAAAATAGTTCTTATCAATACCATGTCATTGATATTGATTTAAAGCAGCTGTGCAAAGTAAAGTAAGACCTGAAAACATAGCCCGTTGGGGGTACTTGAGGACTGAAGTTGGGAACCACTGACTTACATCACCCTTTGGATGGTGTGTTGCCCCTTCTTGAAGAAATGGTTCATATTTAAATATGTGCCTTTATGTGGAAGAGCATTTTCGCTGACACCTGCGATCGTGTGTGATATCTCTGTTTCAGGCTTTGGCTTCTACAGTTTACTAATACCTGTGCCTCTGCGGATGTGTGCTTTCTGTGGAGTCTTAATAGACAAGAGATTTGACATATAGATATACACATATTGAAACAGATTGATGCTGTATAGCAATGCAAAGCACTACATATTAGTGAGATCCGGGTGTACTGCAGGCCGTTACATGTTATTATCATTTGGCCTTAAGGATATCACTTTCATCTTTGAATTATGCCACACCTTTCAGCATATGACCATTACACACCACATATTGCCTCCATAATATGATGCATCACATCCAATGCAGATATAATTCCCAATGCATTATCATCTGATTATTGCACATGCAATAATGGATTAACCCCGGAAGGCTTTCCCACTGTAGGACCTGAGCACTTATTGCGGTTCGGCACTGCGTTGCTTTAATTGATAATTGCGCAGTCGTGCGACGTTGTACCCAAACAAAATTTGCGTCCTTTTTTCCCCACAGATAGAGCTTTCTTTTGGTGGTATTTGATCACCTCTGCGTCATTTCTGATCACCGCTATAAACAAAAAACGAGCGACAATTTTGAAAAAAAAACAATATTTCTTACTTATATACAAATCCAAAAAAAATATAAAAAAACAAATGTATTCATCAGTTTCGGATGATTTATATACTTCCTCATATTTTTGGTAAAAAAAAATGCAATCGGCGTTTATTGATTGGTTTGCGCCAAAGTTGCCACCTTTAAAACCATGAGAATTAATTTCTGGAGATTTTACAATTTTTTTTTACTAGTAATGGCTGCTATCTGCTATTTTTATTGGAACTGCGATATTGGGGCGGACATGTCGGACATTTTCAACACTTTTTTGGGATCAATGACATTTATAGAGCGATCGGAAATTTAAATGTCCACTGATTAGTGTATAAATGTCATCGGCAGTGAAGGGGTTAACCTGGGAGGGGGCACTCTAGGGGTTAACTGTGTTCCCTGGGCATGTCCTAACTGTGAGGGGGCTGGGCTGTCAGGAGCATGAGAGATCTAACTGATCCCTTTGACAGGGATCAGTAGATCTCTCATGCTGCCTGACAGAGCGGGGAACCGCGGTGTTTACATCGGCGGTTCCCCGTTTTTCAGCTGTGGCCAGCAATCGTGGCTCGCCGGCAGACATCGGGTCCGCCTGAGCCGGGGGCACACTCCTGCCGGCCATTTATAGAGGGCGATTTGCGAAACAGCGCCACTCTGCAGCAGTAAATATATGCGAGCCGGTCAGGAACCGGTTAAATTTTTGTCTGAAATTATGTTCCATGATAAAATGTTATGTGGTTAATTCTACTTGGCATTGTATTTTGCGAGATAAGCATTTGCTGTGCTTCCTTGATATGTGCAGATGTTGTATTTTAGGGAGTTGAAAAAACACTTTCACATTTTTACCTGCATATTGGGAATTTTTTTAGCTTGGGGTTGTTATTAATGTGGTTGATTTAATGGTGTATCTGTTTCAATACATTTTTGTGGTTTTGTATCTATCCCTTTTTAACATTTCTCATTCTTGAGTGGTCTGTACGCTCTGAAACGCGTCGCGAATTGAAGACATCACCCCGCTGCGACCAGTGCAGCCAAGCCTCGTTCTGGAATCCCCCGGCTGCCGGCACGGAGACGATCGTTCCTACCATCCACGTACGACTCCACTAACGGACGGTTCCACGAACGGACGGCCCCACTGACGATCCCATCTGTACAGATGACTAGCTGCTTACTAGGTCTCAGGGAACTGATGCCATACTCTTCACCGGTTGAGTATTCTCCTGGTTCCATGTGCCATACCCTTTTTTAGTCATGTGAGTAGCCAATTGGCTGATGTCTTTTTAATAAAATTTCTTACGGTTTACACTTAGAGGCGCCTCCTTTTTGTTTCCCGTTAGTAGTGCACAGTGTAGGTGGTGCAATAGGGCACAGTGTAGGTGGGGCAGTAGGGTACAGTATGGCTGGATGACGTGGGCACAGTACAGGGGGCAGTAACAGAGCTGCGCAGGGAAGCTGCTGCCACTGATCTTACCTATACTGGTAGGCCGTCATTGGCCTAAACATACAATCCAGGAATAATACACCCCCCCCCCACACCTTCCCCCAGCAATTTCTGGCGCTCTCATGTGCTTATATCATATGAGGTGGAGAGGAGAGAAGGGCCGGCGTGGATTGGAGCAGCACATATACCGCCCACACAAGCAGTGGTAGTAAAATTCTCTGCCTTGGGGGGATTCTTCCTGAAACAATGCAGAGTTCCAGAAATTGCTGGAGGAAGGTGGGACGGGGTGAAATTTTATTCCGGATTGTAGAGTTAGCCACTGCAGGCTGCTGCTGTCCCCGTGGCCTAGATTCTGGGACACTATCCAGGACAATGCCATCTCAGGGCAGCTTAGAAAAAAGCCTGTGACTGTTCTCGTAAAGTGTGCATATGTATTGCAAGATTATCATGGAGCCCCCATGTACCTGGGGTCCCTAGGCACTGCCCAGGGGTGCCCATGCGTTAAGACGGCCCTAAGTACAATTATTTTTCCACTATGTAACATGCCATTTAACATCTGCCAAACCTCCTATGTGTTTGTTTGGGGGAGTGTAAATCAGTGTATTATGTTTCTCCTTGCAATGTAATACTTTGCATATTTGGCACTGTAATGCATGACTTCTTTGTCACGTTTGTGTATACTTAAAGCAAATACCCTTATATAGCTGTGAATAGGCATTTTCATAGTGTTGCCCACATAGTTACATTAATGTAACTAATTACATTAGTTAGATTGAATAAAGTCCGTCTACACAATGTAGTTCAACCAACATGAAGCCTATATAACAGGTAATACTTCAGAGGAAAACATACATACAACTTGTTGTGGGTGAAGACACATTCTGTGTATTGTAGCAGTACAAAGGTTCACATGTGATATTTCTGCTCTTTATTTTAAAGAATTCAAATGGCATGCAGAAAGAATGAAGAAAGTGGAAAGTTTTTCTTAAGTGTTTATGAACATTTTATGACTGCTATCTGATGATCTGATGAATTTGCATTATAGTACAGAGGGGACATGTTTACACATCATAACATCATGTGCTCTGGTCAAATGACTGAGGACTATGTAGGTCTACCAAAACGAATGAGGACATGAAAATAATAGTAAATCAAGCTGCTGCAGAGGAAATCAGCAAAGAACAAGAATTTGCTCTGCTCCGTTTCTTTTTTTTTTCTATTCTTCCATTTAAAGCATAATTACAAAAAAAATAGAAATTTCTAATTTAAAAACCAGCAAATACATGTACTCATCTTGGGTTGCAAAGGTTATTAGATCCTTGCTACAGCAGCTTTTCAGAAGTATGACTGCAGCCAAATATTTTTGTTCAGTTTTGGATAATGTAGATATTTGTACCCTCGTAAATCCTACTCAATCTTATTTTGATGTTACATTAACAGTTTGTGCAAACCATTTTTTTCCCTGTGTGCATCACAATGTAAGTGGAATTAAGTTCTGCTAAAATAAAACACCTATGTTGACTTTGACCTTACCATTCTGCTTGCTACGTTATATAAAATCAGACTTTGTTTATTATATTTTATTACATTTTAGGGTAAATATATGGTGGTGAGAAAATGTAAAAAAAAAAATACAAAATATATACACTATATTACCAAACGTATTGGGGCGCCTGCCTTTACACGCACATGAACTTTAATGGTATTCCAGTCTTAGTCCGTAGGGTTCAATAATGACTTGGCCCACCTTTTGCAACTATAACAGCTTCAACTCTTCTAGAAAGGCTGTCCACAAGGTTTAGGAGTGTGTCTAGGGGAATGTTTGACCATTCTTCCAGAAGCGCATTTGTGAGGTCAAGCACTGATGTGGACAAGAAGGCCTCCACTCTAATTCATCCCAAAGGTGTTCTATCGGGTTGAGGTCAGGCCAGTCAAGTTCCTTCACCCCAAACTTGCTCATCCATGTCTTTATGGACCTTGCTTTGTGCACTGGTCCAAATCATTTGGTGGAGGGGGGATTATGGTGTGGGGTTGTTTTTCAGGGGTTGGTCTTGCCCCTTAGTTCCAGTGAAGGTAACTCTTAAGGCGTCAGCATACCAAGGCCTTTTGGACAATTTCATGCTCCCAACTTTGTGGAACCAGTTTGGGGATGGCCCCTTCCTGTTCCAACATGACTGCCAGGCCTTCTCGTCCAACATTAGTGCCGGACCTCACAAATGCACTTCTGGAAGAATGGTTAAAAATACCCATAGACACACTCCTAAACCTTGCGGACAGCCTTCCCAGAACAATTGCAGCTGTTATAGCTGCAAAGGGTGAGCCATCTTAATATTGAACCTTACAGACTAAGACTGAGATGCCTTTAAAGTTCTTGTGCATGTAAAGGCAGGTGTCCCAATACTTATGGTAATATAGTATATATATATATATATATATACAGTATATATAACATGTTTTTACATTAAAGTACAACTAAAGGCAACATACATATTTTAGTAAATCCTCATATAAATTCCCGAAAGTTACACATGGTAGTAAACATAATAACTGAAATGATTATTTTCCTACCATGTAGCTACAAGTGTGGTCTGTAACCTCCCATTCATTTCTTCTTTGCTATACACTGATAGAGATGATGGGAGGAGTTCAGCAGAGCAGAGCAGAGCTCAGATGTCATTTCCTTTCAGTGAAGTGGCTTGTCTCTCCAACAGTCCTCCAAGCCTTCTATGATGCTCAGTCTATTTTACATAACACACACCCATCTGCCAATCAATAGCTGGGTGTGTGCTATGTAAAACAGCACAAGTCATTACAGGTTACTTTCCACACAGATCTGTCTATTAATCTGTGTGCTTCTCCCTGCCTGCTCTCCGCTGGTAATTTGTAAACTGGCAGAACAAAATCCAACCTAGGAGCTGGCTGTATAGACAGAGCAGTGGGTGGGCAAAGGTGGGACATGGGTGGGAGTGGGCGGGGCTTAACAGTCCACTTGTAGGCGGAGCCTAATCTGGACCTGTATGTAGAATGAATGGCTGAGATTCCCATGGATACAGGAGCCCCTCCCCCAGTGATGTCAGGACATTTCTGCAGAGGGAGATAGACACAAATGGGGACAACATGTGTTCTGTTCAACACAGGCAATTTGAAAACCAGGAAATAAAGTTGTCACCTCACTAAAGGACGTGCACATGAGAGCTGGAGACAAGGTAGTTATCTCAACATCCTTACTGCTTTTTGCAAAACAATCAGTGACATGTTAAACAGACTGTATAGGTGCATAACATATTGATTTCTTCATTTTGACCATAGTTCTACTTTAAAGCTCTATCTGTTCCGGAAAAAATTATGTATAATATGTTAGTAAAGACTTCAAATGCTACAAGGAATTATGTGTGGAACCAAAACATCACCAATATGGAAAAAAGGGGACTTTGGGAGAAAAAGAACTCAAGTAGTTAAGCAAGACATCAAACACACTGAAAAATAGATTTTGGGTATACATACTATTTAACTACCCAAGCCCACAGACCAATACATGACCAGATCTTATACTTCACATTTACAAGAAACAGTAGACTTTTTACTTGCACTCAATACAGGCTCTAAGGCTGCATTCACATTACAGCATTTTGAATCGTGGGCAAATTTGCCACGAATCTGCTTGCATTTGAGATGCCATTCATTTGCAGGTCTGCCTCAATTGTCAGCCGATAAAGCATGCTGCAATCGCGGCAACCAGCATCGCGGGATGCATGTCGCCCAAAAATGGTGCAGGAGCTACTTTGGGGCAACAAGCATCCCGCGATGCGGGTTGCGGCGATTGCAGCACGCTTAACTTAAACCAATGAGAGCATGTTATGAATGATCTATGTGCACAGCATTTTCTGGTGTTGCTATAAATATAGCAAAAGGGCAGCAACCCCCCCCCTACCCTCCAAAAAAAACAAAAAAACAAAAAACTGAATGGATATGTTTATCTCCTTGTTTAAAGCTGAAAACAAGCCGTGCACAGTAGTACATCTTTTTCCACTGTAATCAAATTGCTTAATCTACTTTAACGCACACTGTTTCTCACAGTGTGTATTAGAAGCTGCAGCAAGTCATTTAGAGTTCACTTCACCTCCAGGATGGAGGACATCTAGCATTGTCTATCTCGTTCTACCCCAGCCTTACTATCCCTGGCCTGCCACTTCCATTCATTGGATTTTAGTTCTCTCAATCATGGAGGCTCAGCATCACATGTGGGTGTTACATATGTTGGTCTGCATACAAATGCAGTTTGCCTGGGCACTCCATCTCCTTCAGAATCACTTATCAAGGCATTTTGATATTTGCATAATATAATAATTTACTGTGTAAAAATCCTACGAGGAGCCAGGTTGCCCAGTTTTTGTTGATGGTAGGCCTTGATAATTACTGTATATTTTTTAGGAATCTTTTCCATATGATGTACCTCTCTAAAGTATCTGACATCTATACAGCTCCATATATAGATTTCACTATCTAGGGTTCTCACCCATATACAGGTGGGTGAAACTTATCTATTTTTTTAATATTGGATATTAATATTATTATTATTATTATACAGGATTTAGTGCCAACAGTTCGCAGTGCTTTACAACTGTATGTGTGTGAACATATTTTGCCTACTTTCTCATCTACCCCTCTTTTTTCATTTTTCCTTTTCCCATCCCCTTTCCCCGCCACCAGGTTTACAGCTCCCTCCCTACATTTGTTCAGTCCACAATTTATAAAGCTTTTCTGAGCCAGTGTTGCCAATCACCAGTATTTTTACTGGCAGCCAGTAAAAAACAGGCAATTTTCTCCTACCAGTAAATGCCAGTAAAAGGAAAAGGTTGGCAGTAAAAAACATAACTGTAATGCTAGGCTCAGTCAGTCGGTCCCTGAGCTACTTACTATATTGAAATTAAAATAAGAAATATGTTTTTTGCATTACTAACTACCTTAAATCATATTGCTAATTGCATATCGTACTTGTTTGCAGTCGAAATACTGAAATTTGCACTTAAAACTGTGATTTTGTAAATTTTGGAAATGCCAGTAAAAACTTGGCTGTGCCAGTAAATTTTTGGCGTTGTGTCAGTAAATTTCAATCTGGTAGGTTGGCAACACTGGTCTGAGCTGTCAGAAAAAAAGTGATTCATACTGATAGCAGAGGAATGAAGCAGCAGACAGAAATGACACCTAGTGTTCTTAATTCAGACAAGTACACACTGTAGAGGGATATGCTTTGTTCATATTTCATGTCTGAGGTTTACAACCAGTTTAAGAAAAACGTTTGAGTTTGATAGAAATCCAGAATCCTTGTAACTTCCTGTATACTGAACTGAGATTTCAAATAATAATATTAGCTTTCTAAGCTATCTTCTGTGAACGATCCATTGTTCAGGGATGAAGTTGGGTCAGGAGGAAGCTCATAGGAGAAAGCCAGGAGGAAGTTGGTGGTAAAGAGTCCAACTGTCCCGTGGTGGTGAAAGTCTACATCTCCCTCACTTAGAAGAACCTGTGGATATCAGCAGCAGGCAAGTGGTGATCCTGTGGCTAAGTGAGTAAATTACCCCCAATGCTGAAGAGAAGTGACTGTGTGTAGCTTTTAAAGACAGCGAGACATTAAGTGTGCAGCAGGGCAGCCAGAACTGCAGCCAAAAGTTGTGGAGTCCCCAAAATGTTCAGTTGCAGTTTATAGGAGTATCCCATGCTTCCTACCTGTATCCGAGTTCATTGTTCAAATAAACCACAATAGAACCTAGACTGTTTTCTGAGCCAGTGGAAGAATGAAAAAAATGCTGTGTGCGGCCTGTCTGTGTGTAGGACCAAATTCACCAGCAGCTCCTTGGGGGTGCACTACACATCAAAGGGCTGGCAATATATTCATGTTTTGTTTTCGGGTTTTGAAACACTTTAACTGAAATGTTCCATCTACACATCAAATACTGATCCTAGAGAAGATCCAACCAATCCTGAGTTATATGTTACCTTGCCATCTGCACAAATGAATTGGCAGGTCTTGATTATCTAAGAACTTCTAATAAAGATTGCTGATGAACTATGGCAAAGGACGTTGTTGTGCAACTGACCTGTGTATGTCAACTGCTTAGATTATCTCAAAAGATTACCTATGATTAGAGTTGAGCGAACACCTGGAAGTTCGGGTTCTGCTGGTCCGTCCGAACTTCGTGACAAAGTCCGGGTCCGGGTCCGGACGGAACCCGAACGATCGCACGGACAACGAACCCCATTGAAATCAATGGGGACCCGAACTTTTAGGCACAAAAATGGCTGTAGGAAAGTCCTGGAAAGCCCCAGAGGGCTGCAAAAGGAAGTAAAATGGGGGTAAGGGTAGGGCAAGTGCCCTACAAAAAAATGGGGACAGGGAAATAACTGTAAATATTTTTAAAAAAATAAAAACATAAAAAAAGCAAAAATGGAGGTGAATGTGGATCATCTTCAAACTGTGTCTGAAAAGTATTAATTAACGGTAGAAGCCATATAACTGTTCTAAAATCATCTTCAAACTAGGGCAAGTGCCCTACAAATAAATGGGGATAGGGAAAATAAATTAAAATCAAGTAAAAAAAACAGGAAGGGGGGTGGATG
>BLSH010115257.1:656126-674584 GCA_018402905.1 Glandirana rugosa
GTGGGCACTGTGTGTGTGTGTGTTTGGGGGGGCAGATTAACTATTTTCATATTACTGGGTGTAGCAACACTTTGACAATCACAGAATGGCAAAAGAGGCTATCCGGGGTCCACTCTTTAGGATGAAAAAAAAATTACACAATGGAGGGTCAAACACACACAAACACACATCAGAGGGTCAAACACACAAAAAAGAACACAACAGAGGGTCAAACACACACACCTGAAGATGACGCACCTCCCTCACCCAGCACTTACTGACATATGAGGTATTTCAAAGAATTTATTAGGCCAAATATAGCTTAAAAGGAGAAATGATTAGCAAGTGTACTTAGACAAACACTCTACATATACAGTATGATTCAAATGGTGCAAAAGTAATCATGTCCAAAAACTTGTAGTAAGAGAGTGAGAACAATGGTAAATGGCAATCATCTGGCATGTCACCAAGGGGGCTCACATCAAACATTTGTAGTGCAGAGGTAAAACTTGAACAGTTAATGTGTCTTTTCATGCTAATACCTTAGCGTTAGGTTCATTCCGTTATAAAAAAAAGCTTTACTTTTGCAGCGTCCTTTTTGAATCACACTGCATAATGTTACTCTGAGAGATATGGTTAAAGCGGTTGTAAACCTGCAAAAAAAAAAAACCCTGCAAGACAATAGCATATGCATCGCATACTAGCACATTATGAAATACTTACCTTAGAATGAGGCCCCCCCAGCCCAACTCGGTCAGCGCTGAGGGAGCTGACATGTTCTCTTCCGTGTTCGCTGGCTCCAGCGAGTGACAGGAGCCACGAGACATCACTCCCCCGCATGCGTGCGGGAGCTCTTCTTTCCGGCAAGGAGCTCTGATTTTCCGGCAGCATCTGCTGGACCTTCAGAGCGCATGGGCCGCTGACGTCAGCGGCTGCATGTAAGGTGAATATCTCCTAAACAGTACAGGTTTAGGAGATATTAATTTTACCTACAGGTAAGCCTTATTATAGGCTTACCTGTAGGTAAAAATTACAGTTGTGGGAATACAATCGCTTTAAACACCTGCAGTATTCTGACTAAACAGTAATAAACAGAACTGAACTGCATTTACCTAGCAATAGTATATAAAGACAGCCCTAACATGCTATAACAGTCCCTTGAAGAAAGCACAACAGTTCCCAGCAGACAACAGGTTAATGTTAGTCTCTTATCAGACCCAGGGTGCCCTCTTTTGGTTCTCCGGACATGTGCTCTGATTCAGTAAACTTAAAGTTCAAGTCAGACAGGGATAAAAATTGCTGTGATGTCTCTCCTTCAATCCCGCTGAGAAAATCATTCTTTTCCTTCCTTACAAGTGGTGTTAATTTAGTATCCAAATCACACCTACCTAGGTAGGGAGACGGCTGTCAGTCTCTTTACTTCTCTGAGTTCTCACCCGATTGTGGTCAGCTATGGCAGGGATACATTCATCCTGCAGCAACAGCTCAGTCTCTTTCCCACACACCTGCTTGCTCCAAGCCTGTCTTCCCCTCAGCAGCCTGCCTGGGTCGTTGGTCCATTGTGCAATACTTTGGACTGAAGCTTCTCCCTGAAGTCAGCAGGTTTGAAACCATTCGTCTGGAGAGCACAACCAAAAATCTTGGACCACAGCCTCTCAATGGATCGCAGCCACAGTCTTAGACTTTCAGCCACAGTTTCTATCTAGGCATTCTCTGATTAGGTAAGGTGGAGAGGTGGGGTGGATGTCAAGGTCACCACCTTCATTGCAAAAAATAATCACAATGCAGCAGGGCAGCCGCTTAGCGGGAGTCACTGCAGTAGTAGCGACTACTACAGTGATTGTCTACCTCCATAGGGATCCTGCAGGTATGACACTGGTCCAAACTGCAGAAATGTAAAAAAGACATGCCTGGAAATCAGCTTTAACCACTTCAGCCCCGGAAGGATTTCACACTTTAGGACCAAAGCACTTTGCGATTCGGCACTGCGTCGCTTTAACTGACAATTGCGCGGTCATGCGATGTTGTACCCAAACTAAATTTGCGTCCTTTTTATCCCATAAATAGAGCTTTCTTTTGGTGGTATTTGATCACAGCTGCGTCATTTCTGATCGCCGCAATAAACAAAAGAAGAGCGACAATTTTGCAAAAAAAAACAAAAACAAATTTCTTATTTTTTGCTAAAATACAAATCTAAAAAAAATATATAAAAAAACATTTTTTTTTCAACAGTTTTGGCTGATTTATATTCTTCCTCATATCTGTGATAAAAAAAAAATCACAATCTGTGTTTATTGATTGGTTTGCGCAAAAGTTGCAAAGTTGATGATGAGAATTCATTTCTGGAGTTTTTATTTTATTTAATTTTTTTTACTAGTAATGGCGGCGATCTGCGATTTTTAGCGGTACTGCAATATTGCGGCAGACTTGTCGGACCATTTTGACACTTTTTTGGGACCATTGGCATGGTCCGACATGTCCGCTGCAATATCGTAGTACCGCTAAAAATTGCAGATCACCGCCATTACTAGTAAAAAATAAAATAAAAAATAAATAAATAAAAAACCCAGAAATTAATTCTCAGCATCCGTAAATGCGGCAACTTTTGCGCAAACCAATCAATAAACGCCAATTGTGATTTTTTTAATCAAAAATATGAGGAAGAATATAAATTGGCCAAAACCGATGAAAAAAATGTTTTTTTATATTTTTTTTTGGATTTGTATTTTAGCAAAAAGTAAGAAAAACTGTTTTTTTTGCTAAATTGTTGCTTGTTTTTTATTTATAGCGGCAATCAGAAATGACGCAGAGGGGATCAAATACCACAAAAAGAAAGCTCTATTTGTGGGAAAAAAAGGACGCAAATTTTGTTTGGGTACAACGTCGCATGACCGCTCAATTGTCAGTTAAAACGACGCAATGCCGAATCGCAAAAAGTGCTCTGGTCCTAAAGTGTGAAATCCTTCCGGGGCTGAAGCGGTTAAATCGCAAAAAATAAAAAAGCACAGAGGTGACCAGAATCATCATAAATGCATTCATCTCATCAGTCTCTGTAGAAGTTTAATAGTGCATTGTTCCAATAGCCTTTCGGCTAAGGCATATAATTGTCATTTGAGATGATAGGGCCTAGGGTTAAACACAGTACTGCAGTAGCTGTCAGTCCCCAAACCACATGAGGCTTCCTTAGATTCTTAGAGAACTACTACTGAACTTTTTGGACATTTGCCTGCCCCACACCCATCTGATACGGGTACTGGAATGCATATTAATTCCTTAGGGCCCAGCTCAGGCCAGTTTTTTCCGATGACCTCTCCAGCATCCAACAGGGTAAGCTTGACCACTTCATAAACAGGTCATGGCTTCACAGCTGGTGGAATGAAGGGAGGCAGCTGCTAGAAGAGAGAAAAACAAGCAGGAGGTTGTAAACACACAGCTGTGAAACTGCTCAGCCCAGATCTTTGCCAGACACACCAAGAATTCCCTGTCTATCAGCATTAGCCATGGAATTGCTCAGCTATAACAAATGTATTTGTTACAGAAAAAAGTCGCTGCTGTTTATATACTGTATATTTCAAACTTGCTGTCTTTTAGTGATCCTGAGAATCGTTCCTGATCTTAAAGCATTTGTTACCCCAACATTTCATATTCCTGATATGTGCCTGCTGTACCATGTACTTGCATGGTAAAGTATCCTGTCCTCTTTGCGTCCTTTATATGAAATCCCTGGTGCTCCTGCCTGTCCTTCTGCTTTCCTATTAAAAACTGACCACTAAGCATGAGAACACACCATGGTCAGTCCTCTAGCTATGCTGGGAACTCAGTGTACTCTTCTCCAATGATCAGACTTGTCCTGACACACCTCCACTGCATAGACATTCATTAGCAAGCTCAGTGTGCTGCTGCTTCTCCTACCCCAGCTCTTATGCAGCTGAGAACAAAGGGAATGTGATCACTAAAAAAATGCATTTCGCTCACTGGTCATGTAAGCTTCATCAGGCCATCCTGATGAAGCTCACGTGACCAGTGAGTGAAATGCATTGACGTCATCTCGTCATGTGACCCGGTGTCTCCAGTTCATTCATGTGGCTTGTATATCTGCCGCTCCGTATCGTTCCTCTGGGATCATACAGCGCTAGTAAGGGCTTTCCATGCGGCATTAGCCCGTTCTCAGCACTGACACCTGCAGCCATTTGGAGCCTTATCACTGGATAGTGAAGCAAGTTCCATTGCCGTTAAGAAGCAGTGCATTCCACAGGAATCTGGAGATATCTGCACTGTGGATGAGACTGTTCATGGGACGCTGTTCCCGGATGCATACCCAGAGATTAAATTTTCAGAGTGATGCTGACATTCCCTCATGTGTGATTACCTGCCTGCTGGCTTTACTCTCTCCCCTCACAGCCACCTTTGCTGCATATATGCTTGCTGTTGATTCATTTATGATTGTATATATTCAACAGCATCAGGCTATTTCAGTGTTTTCCATCCAATCTTGCATTACCACCATATGGACTTTGTCATCTCTGCACTTTGTTACATTTGCCCCTGTGGCCCCTGCCACGTCTATTTACCATTGGTGGCTTAGGCTGCTGTACTGATTTGCCTCAATTCAGTGCGCATTTTTGTTGATCCCCTGATATGATTGGATGAATGCCTGTGAGCCCGGGTTGTTTTTATTGTTGTTCCTGACAACGTTGTCATGAATGTTCTTTAATATGTTGTGGTAAGGTTTGAATTTTTCCTTTTGATAATTTCAAATTTTTGTAATCAATAAAATTTAGCTTAAAACATATGCTGCGGTGTGTTTTCCATTCGGAGTCCTTTTAGCTCGACTCTGGTCAGAGGTGTAACTAGAACCTTCAGAGCCCTGGTGCAAGAAATTATGAAGGGCCCCCTGGCCAGAGCCGTTCCCTCTTCTCGCTGATCCTGGGATCTTTTACCCCTATCGTGAGTCCCTTTATTGCGCTACCACACAAGTGGTTTCACAAGTTCTACAGAAGTCCCCTTTCTGCCATCTTTGGGCCTTCCCATGGTGGTGAAATGCCAGGGCCTGGTCGCAATTGCAACATTTGCAATCCTGATAGTTCCCTCACTGGTGTCAGTAGTTTTTAATTTTTATTTTAATTTTATTATTTTTTTACCATTTCATTTTATTTATATTACAATTTTATTTGTATTGTTGTTTAAATTTTTTTTTAGGAGCTCTGTTGGGGGGGCTTTGATGAGATATCAGGGGTCTAAACAAACCTCAGCTCTCAATCTCCATCTGTGTAGCCTCAGCTGCACAGAATGAATGGACAGGAATAGTTGTGTGCCGAGCCTCCCATTCATTCAGAAATGGAACTATAGTAAAAAACAGTTTACTATGCTTCAGTTATGAATGAACCAATTGGTACCAATCACTGACTCTGTCCATTCAGAAAAGGAAGGAGCCTGTAAATGACAAATTTACCAACCCGTTCCCATCTCTCCATCATGACACATCTTCTACAGCAGCTGGCAGGAGAGAGGAGGGGTGAAGACAGCAGCTCTGTGGTGGGAACAGCAGAAGACAAGTAAACTGGATAGGAGGGATGGCGGGGCAGCATATAGAGGAACCAATCTCCTCCATTAGGAGGAAAATGGAGGAGATTGGTTCCTCTAAATGCTGCCCCGCCATCCCTCCTATCCAGGTGTACAAGGGAGGCGCATGGGGCCCAGTTGCAATTGCAACCCCTATCGTTACGCCCCTGACTCTGGTTCTTTGTACCTGGGTCAAAACCCTTTTTGATTTTAGTCCTTCCTCGGCTCCAGGAAACCTCACCCATTGAAGTTGGGGTGAGTCAGCTTTGTATTTCTTTTTTAATTTTTTGTTTATAAAAAGATGTTTTACCTTTCAGGGCCCCTGAAGACGCATTCTAGTGTGAAACGTGCGGACGGCAGCTAGACACTCTTGACACCCTGGATGTCTCGTGGCAGCGATATATGTGAGTGTTGGCATTTTGTGGCATATGTTTTTATTGCTTTTTTTGTCATTTTTGAATAAGTTTTTATGAGGCTCTTACTGTATTGGACCTTGTCAGTTTTTAAATAAAAATACTGAACTATATGGCACCTTTTGTCTAAGATGTATGATGTGATGGATGAGAGCCTCTGTGCTGTTCTCCCTGGGGAATATTGGAAGGATACTAGCATGACCTGCATCAGGCTGGATTCACACCTGGGCGTAGCGTTTTCAGGCAGAAAGACACACGTTTTTTGCCACGATTTTGTACAGGTCAAAAGGTCACCAATGTAAAAAGTAGAAAAACACCCAAATCAAGCTACAAAAATACCTCCAGTACTTTTTTGAGCTTCAGGCATTTTGGAGTGGAGATGTGAACAATCTCCATAGAGAACAATAGATTTTTTCCCCTCAAGCGTTTAGTAGCTACAAAACGCTCAGGTGTGAATGGGGCCTTACTGTTGGAAGGATCCCTGTGACACCTGCATTGCTGTTGGAATATCTCAGCAATTCCTGCATGATTAATTCACAGCACACTTCTTGTTTGGGCACCATATGTGATGGTGAGTGCGGGTTACATGTGGGGGGCGGCTCTCACTGGTGTTCATGTGTCTCACACTGCTTTGTGAGTGACACTGCGTGCAGGGTTGAGGTACTTTCATTACAGTATTACACTATATAGTCTCTCTCTTTCTTTCTTTCTATGCCATAGAGTCCTAAAAGACCATAAATAGGTTCCAGTTATCCTGGAGGTTATGGATACATGCATTATTGCAGCATGTAAATGAGCAGCTAGGATTTCTGGTAAGACATTCAGCTATTTTGAGAGGATTTGAAGACAGTTTGCACTATAAGGGCTGGTTCACACCATAAAAACGCACTCCAGATATGTTTCCGCATACACGTTTTTGGATGCATTGCAGGTGCTTTTTTTCCCACTATAGTAGGGTCCAGTGTGTTTTTGATGTGTTTTACTGTGTTCCAGTACAGTCCAGTGCAGGTAAAATGCAACATGTTCTACTTTTTTTCTGGAACTGACAGCACCGGTGTAGACTATGCCATTGGAAACCATGTAACCTACTTTCCATGCAGGAAAAAAACACACTGGACTGCATGTGGTGTGAACTGGCCCTAAGTTAAATACAGTCAGGTCCATAAATATTGGGACATCGACACAATTCTAATGTTTTTGGCTCTATACACCACCACAATGGATTTGAAATGAAACACAAAATGTGCTTTAACTGCAGACTTTCAGCTTTAATTTGAGGGTATTTACATCCAAATCAGGTGAATGGTGTAGGAATTACAACAGTTTGTAAATGTGCCTCACACTTTTTTAGGGACCAAAAGTAATGGGACAGATTAAAAATCATAAATCAAACTTTCACTTTTTAAGATTTGGTTGCAAATCCTTGCAGTCAACTACAGCCTGAAGTCTGGAATGCATAGACATCACCAGACACTGGGTTTCATCCCTGGTGATGATCTGCCAGGCTTCTACTGCAACTGTCTTCAGTTCCTGCTTGTTCTTGGGGCATTTTCCCTTCAGTTTTGTCTTCAGCAAATGAAATACATGCTCAATTGGATTCAGGTCAGGTGATTGACTTGCCCCTTGCATAACATTCCACTTCTTTCCCTTAAAAAACTCTTTGGTTGCTTTCGCAGTATGCTTCGGGTCATTGTTTATCTGCACTGTGAAGCGCCGTCCAATGAGTTCTGAAGCATTTGGCTTAATATGTGCAGATAATATTGCCCGAAACACTTCAGAATTCATCCTGCTGCTTTTGTCAGCAGTCACATCATCAATAAATACAAGAGAACCAGTTCCATTGGCAGTCATACATGCCCACGCCATGACACTACCACCACCATGCTTCACTGATGAGGTGGTATGCTTTGGATCATGAGCAGTTCCTTTCCTTCTCCATACTCTTCTCTTACCATCACTCTGGTACAAGTTGATCTTGGTCTCATCTGTCCATAGGATGTTCCAGAACTGTGAAGGCTTTTTTAGATGTTGTTTGGCAAACTCTAATCTGGCCTTCCTGTTTTTGAGGCTCACCAATGGTTTACATCTTGTGGTGAACCCTCTGTATTCACTCTGGTGAAGTATTCTCTTGATTGTTGACTTTGACACACATACACCTACCTCCTGGAGAGTGTTCTTGATATGGCCAACTGTTGTGAAGGGCGTTTTCTTCACCAGGCAAAGAATTCTTCGGTCACCCACCACAGGATGAAGAAATGACACTTTGCTACAATGTAAAATAGTGAGTGTACAGCTTGTATAAGTGTAAATTTGCTGTCCCCTCAAAATAACTCACACAGCCATTAATGTCTAAACTGCTGGCAACAAAAGTGAGTACACCCCTAAGTGAAAATGTCCAAATTGTGCCAAAAGTGTCAATATTTTGTGTTGCCACCATTATTTTCCAGCACTGCCTTAACCCTCTTGGGCATGGAGCTCAGCAGAGCTTCACAGGTTGCCACTGGAGTCCTCTTCCATTCCTCCATAATAACATCACAGAGCTGGTGGATGTTGGAGACCTTGCGCTCCTCCACCTTCCGTTTGAGGATGCCCCACAGATGCTCAATAGGTTTTAGGTCTGGAGACATGCTTGTCCAGTCCATCCCCTTCACCTTCTTTAGCAAGGCAGTGGTCATCTTGGAGGTGTGTTTGGGGTCGTTATCATGTTGGAATACTGCCCAGTCTCTGGAGGGAGGGGGATCATGCTCTGCTTCAGTATGTCACAGTACATGTTGGCATTCAAGGTTCCCTCAATAAACTGTAGCTCCCCAGTGCCGGCAGCACTTATGCAGCCCCAGACCATGACACTCCCACCACCATGCTTGACTGTAGGCAAGACACACTTGTCTTTGTAATCCTCACCTGGTTGCCACCACACACGTGACACCATCTGAACCAAATAAGTTTATCTTGGTCTCATCAGACCACATGGTTCCAATAATCCATGCTCTTAGTCTGCTTGTCTTCAGCAAACTGTTTTGTGTGGTTTTCTTGTGCATCATTTTTAGAAGAGGCTTCCTTCTGGGACATGAGTCATGCAGACCAATTTGATGCGGTGTGCAGTTTATGGTCTGAGCACTGACAGGCTGACCCCCCACCCCTTCAACCTCTGCAGCAATGCTGCCAGCACTCATACGTCTATTTCCCAAAGACAACTTCTGGATATGACACTGAGCATGTGCACTCAACTTCTTTGGTCAACCACGGCGAGGCCTGCTCTGCGTGGAACCTGTCCTGTTAAACTGCTGTATGGTCTTGGCCACCGTGTTGCAGCTCAGTTTCACAGTCTTGGCAATCTTCTTCTAGCCTAGGCCATCTTTATGTAGAGCTACAATTCTTTTCTTCAAATGCTCAGAGAGTCCTTTGCCATGAGATGCAATGTTAAACTTCCAGTGACCAGTAAGAGAGTGAGAGCAATAACACCAAATTTAACACACCTGCCCCCCATTCACACCCGAGACCTTGTAACACTAACAAGTCACATGACATCAGGGAGGGAAAATGGCTAATTGGGCCCAATTTGGACATTTTCACTTAAGGGTGTACTCACTTTTGTTGCCAGCGGTTTAGACATTAATGGCTATGTGTTGAGTTATTTTGAGGGGACAGAAAATTTACACTGTTATACAAGCTGTACACTCACTACTTTACATTGTAGCAAAGTGCCATTTCTTCAGTGTTGTCACATGAAAAGATATAATAAAATATTTACAAAAATATGAGGGGTGTACTCACTTTTGTGAGATACTGTATATCAGTGAAGGTGTTAACTGACAATTGGGGCTTGCAGTTTGTGCAAAGCAACCTAGAGAATTACAAATATGATTTATGGGTAAGCACATTACAAATTCTGGCATAATTACATACTTATTACAATAGATACAATCAAGTGGTTGATGCATCTAAAAAAAAAAAAAAAAAGCTTTGGGATGTAACAAACACCTGAGGAATTGTCTGCAACAGTCTAAAATGTTATATTTAGCCCATTACCACACTACAATTTAGTGTAGTTAGGTTATTTTCTTGTATCAGCCCCCATTCACACCAGTGTAACTGGTCATGCGATTTGACAGTTCCAAATCACATGACAAGTCACACTTTATTGTCTGCAATGGAACTGTTCAAATCGGTGCGACTCCAGCTTTGTGGTGCCACCCTGATTTGAAAAAGAAAAGGTTCCTGCACTTTTTTGCAATTTCAGGTGCGACTTCTATAGACATCTGTGCATGAAGTCACACAGATGTCAGGTAAGTCGCACCTGAAATTACACGGACCTGCGGCTTTGAAGCAGTGAAGTAGCATGGTTTCAAAGTCGCATTCAGTGTGAACGGGGGCTTAATGCTACAGGGAGAGGGATGTGCACCCCAACTCAAAGGCTTCATAGTTTTAAAGGTTAAGTAGTCATATGTAAAACTATTTTGCATAAAAAGCGTCTCCAGTGAGTACTGTCCATTTTCATCAAGGTGTGTATTCTGTGCAAATAATGTTTTCCAACTGGTTATGAAAATTAAGACTCTGTAGACCATAAATGCGTTTTATTAGAAAAACAAAAAAAATGTACACACTGGTCAGTACAAAAGCTTACAAAATTACATGTAATTTGGCTCAACAAAATAGACCATGACAAACTCTGAAACAATAGATACAAATCGGTCTGCTGTGACGTTTGGCAAAAACACTAGCACAGCAGGATTCTGTAACATTAAATTCAGCATCCATTCTACCAACTTCATTTTGGAATGATCTGTCATTGGCATGCATTAATCATTGCAAGTTTGTGAAACAGTGAAGATATTTTACCCATAAGAGCAGTATTTTCCAAATTCATCCTCGATTACAGTCAACGGGTTATAATGTGGCTATATTGTCTATGTAATGTGCATACAAAATAATATACACCGTTGGTGGGATTCAAGGACAAGTTTGGGAAACACTACATAAAGGCAATACAGCAAAAGCCATAAATGCAAGAATAATTTATAAAAACAGCAACATCTTCCAGAAAATATATATTACTCAAATAGAAACATGAGGTCCTGTATGTTTTAGTTTAAAGGCACTTTAGCACCAAGACATGAGAAATTATAGGTATAATCTGTGACCCGCAATCCTGTCCTAATAATACTGCAACGTGGTACTACTCTGGTCAGTAACAGTTTTCCAGGAATCTTCCACAACAGTCCACACAACCTGGCCCTTGAGACAACCCTGAAAAGCGTGGTAAAGTCAAACCCTCCATTTCCAATCACAATCTATATGACGTGGAAACACCTCTGGGCCGAGTGGTGCCTTGGTGGATAAACTGGAAATTTTTAAGTATGGAAAGTATGTGTTTTGAATAAAAAAGTTAAATTTTCCTTAGATTAGTAATGCAGTTTAAATGCTATTCCCTTTAAGAATTCTGTATGGTTTTCATTAAGGCCACTAAATAAAGCAAGTGGACAGAAGCATACTGCAGGCATGTTTTTTTTTGTAGAGTGTCAGGATAGATTACCCATAAACAGGAATTTGTAGAGAAAAAAAAAAAAAAAAACAAGCAATAGGTTTTTTTAATCATACACCTATACACGGATTGTGGCCAAGCCGTGGCTTATAAACTAAGTTTTACATTGTATATAAAAGTCTAAGGCCCCTTTTCATATGGACGGATAGAATTCAGCTTTTAGCTGCGGATAGATGAAGTTATCTACCGCAGCTGTACTGACAATGCTTTCCTATGGCCCCATTCATACTCTGCATTTAGTAACAGTTTCGTTACAGACGATTATGTGCGATTAGAAAAAATGGATTTGAATGCGTCCAGGAACGATGTAGCGCAGCTATCTGCACATAACTGCAAGTAAAAGCAGTGCACTGTGCCACCTGCAGATAGCAGTGGCAACAAGCAAAGAAAATCAACAGGAACACTTCAGAAATGGCAAGAATGTTCCACTGCAGCTAAACGCAGCTGCACGTAAACGCAATGTACAACTGCAAGTAATCGTTGTGCCTGGAGTCTTGGAATTTCAAAATAACAAAACATGCTTTTAACAACGGCAGAACAGCCGCCCGTGTGAAAGGGGCCTAAGAGTGCATAGGCATCTATTATAATAACTACAGGAAGTGTTAATATGTAGCAATGCTTTGCGGAATACTTTGGCAGAATAAGATCAAAAGTCACTTAGGTCATGAACCAAGCAAGATGGTAAGCACATCCATTAATACTCTTCAAAAGTTGTTGGGCATCAAGCTGTATAAACCTATAAAGTAAGAAACAATATGCCTCTTGTACAGCAATATTCACATTTTAGTATTGATAAGATCATATGTAGCCCTCTTTTAGATACAATTTCTTTTCAAACATTATAACTGTGCGAGGGACTTCCTGATATGCACAATATCAAACACAATGAAAAGACACTTCTTGTCCTCTTGTGTTCAGAAACAGTCTTGAGACATTTGCCATATCTATGGTTCTTTCAATCTCCTTTTTCCATATAAATTATGTCTCAGCAGGAGGACCTACTCCATCCCTCTCTGTAGAGATGGTCTCCAGTCCCTCCAATCCCCATCTCTTGTACAGCGCAAACCGTTCCAGTTTGCTAAAGGTAATGGACACATTCAGTCTTTAGCAAGAATTATCTGCTTTCAGTGAAATGTAGATACAATTCATATTCTTGATAGTCTTCCTTCAACAAGTCATGCAACGTGGACGGATTTCTGCTTCAGGTGGGTTAGGATCAACCTGAAAATACAGTAATAGCCATGAGAACTAGCCTTTGGGAAGAAACCTACTGTATATTTAAAAAAGTAAAAATATTAGTCTAGTGCGTGCACTTAGGCCATGTACACTGCAGCTGGTAAACAGACGTTTAGAAGCAGTTGGGGCATTTTTTTCAGCTGCCCCTGAATTCTCCTCGGTTATCTTATCAGTACATGTACACAGGGTTGTTTATAGTGGTTTCCAGGCAGTTGAGTTTAGAAGCATTTCTTGTAAAGCAAAAAAAAATGCGTTCAGGACGGATGTTCAGAGGCATTTGATACGCCAAATGCCTGTAACAGCTTGTAAACGCGTCTAAACGCAGTAGTTCCGTTCTGGGAGCGTTTAGTTTACAGACGATTTTCATTTAAAGAAAAAAAATGCTTCCAGACGCAAATCACGGACGTTTTTAACCACTTCAGCCCCGGAAGGATTTCCCACTGTAGGACCAGAGCACTTTTTGTGATTCGGCACTGCGTCTATTTAACTGACAATTGGGCGGCTGTGTGACGTTGTACCCTAAAGAAATTAGCATCCTTTTTTTCCCCACAAATAGAGCTTTCTTTTGTTGGTATTTAATCACTTCTGATTGCCGCTATAAACAAAGAGCGACAATTTTGCGAAAAAAAAAAAAAAAAAAAAGGACGATATTTCTTACTTTTTGCTGAAATACAAATCCAAAAAAATATAAGAAAATGTATTCATCGTTTTTCGCCGATTTATATTCTTCCTCATATTTTTGGTAAAAAAAAAAAAATTGCAAACGGTGTTTATTGATTGGTTTGCACAAAAGTTGCCGTGTTTACAAACCATGACAATTAGACGTTTTTACATTTTTTTTTTTTAATAGTAATTAGAGTTGAGTGAACCCGTGGATGTTCGGGTTTGGTGGGTTCGGCCGAACTTCGGAAAGAAGTCCGGGTTCGGTACCGAACTTGACCCGAACCCCATTGAATTCAATGGGGACCCGAACTTTTCGGCACAAAATTGACTGTAAAAGTCCTGGAATGTGCTAGAGGGTTGCAAAATGATTTTAGAACAATAATCTGTCCCTTACAGCAACATAAGGAACCTGACCCTATAGAACTAGGAGATGATTTTAGAACAATAATCTGTCCCTCTAAGCAGCAGACTCTACCTAGTCCAGTCAGATCTTTATGTAATGCAGGATGAGATCTGCAATCTGTCTCTAAAAGCAGCAGTAGTAGTAATCTCTACCTATCTGCAATCTGTCCTTCACAGCACCATCTTCTCCCTACACTACCCAGAGAGCATGTCACATGCAGCACTGTGACTCCAGCCGCATATAGAGGCTGGGTCACATGATGCACTGGCCAATCACAGCCATGGCATTAGTAGGCATGGCTGTGATGGCTTCTAGGGAAAACCAGTGAAACGCTTGTTGATTGGCTGCCCTGCAGATATTTAACATGCGTGATCAAATACCCAAACCCAGAACTCAAACCCAAACTTTTTTTCAAATGTCCAGGTTCGGGTCACGAACACCCCAAAGTTCGGTACAAACCCGAACTTTACAGTTCGGGTTCGCTCAACTCTACTAGTAATGGCTAGTAATAATTTTTATCGGGACTGCGATATTGCAGCGGACATTTTTGACACTTTTTGGGGACCAATGACATTTATACAGTGATCAGAAATGTAAATATATACACTGATTACTGTATAAATGTCATTGGCAGTGAAGGGGTTAACCTGCAGGAGGCAGGGAAGGGGTTAACTGTGTTCCCTAGGCGTGTTCTAACTGAGGGGGCTGGGCTGCTATGGGCATAAGAGATCTAACTGATCCCAGTGACAGGGATCAGTAGATCTCTTATGTCCCCACTGGCAGAGCGGGGAACCGCCATGTTTACATCGGCGGTTCCCCGTTCTTTCACTCTGGCAGGTCATCGCAGGTCACCGGCTGACATATTCGTGCACAATGCGGCGGGCACGAGAGCGCCCCGCCGCGATCTCGCCCCCTAGCTGCGCATCCGCAAATTGCAGATTTACCGCGATTCACGGAATAGAGCCACAGGTCGGTTTCTAGCTGTCAAGTTGAGTCGTTCAGGGGAGATTGAAAAACATCCCGTGTACATGTAGCCTTAAAATTGTTATTGAGCCAGTGTTTAAAATTTAAACAACTCCAAGCAAAAGGCTAAATACACCATTGAAATACATAGAATGGTAGCAGTTTGTAAACAAAAGATTTGTTTTTCTGTTCATCTATTTCTCATATTTATACATGACAACCAGTAAGATTTTATGAAAAAGCATTCTTAAGAACTGCAGTTTTCTGGCAAAATCGGTTGGGTCTTTGTTTAATGTGATTTCTACAGACAGACAAAAGTCAAGACGACATGCTCAAAGTGGTTGTAAAGGCTGAAGGTTTTTTTACCTTCATTGTATTCTATGCATGAAGGTAAAAAGCCTGATCTAGCCAATTTTTTTTTTTTAATCCGTTTTTTTTCCGAAATTTAGGCCAATATGTATTCTGCTACATGTTTTTGGTAAAGTAAAAAAATCTCAATAAGCATATATTGATTGGTTTACGTGAACGCAATTGCATCTACAAACTATGGTAAATTCATGGATTTTCACATTTCTTTATACCCGTAATGGCAGTGATCAGCGTCTTAGCAGGTCTGCAATACTGCAGAGGCCAATCAGATACTGACACTTTGTGGGAACCAGTGAAATCAATACAGTGGTCAAATATGCACTGTATTAATGACACTGGCTGGGAAGGGGTTAAACATCTAGGGCGATCAATGGTTAACTCTGTGCCTAGCCAGTGTTTTTGTGTACACTGTGCTGCTTTTACAAGGGGAATTGATAGATTCTAGTCCCTGCTTTGCAGGAACACAGAATCCATTCCTTCCCCGTCAGTACTCTGATCTGACTTGTTTACACAGGCAGATAGATCACTGTTCTGTGTTTACTGACGATTGGCGGGTGCTGGGGGACATTGAGTATAAAGTATAATCTATGGCTCCTAATTACTTAGCAGCCTTACCTTAGTGGAGGCAGCAGCTCCTGGGAAAAGACAAATTTTTATCCTCTGCACGGAACACCCCCCGATTTAATTTTCATAGGAGGAGGACAGAGTGCCTGGCACCCACAGATCAGCTTCTGCTGTGAAGAATCACCAGCTGTTGCTGCAGGCAGAAGTGCAGTAAAACTGCTATAGGGTGGTCAGCACGAATTGCCGTTTATAAATGGTGATTCGCACAGGCGCGAGCAGCAGGTGGGCGCATGCTGCCACCGGCGGTGAGGGAACACAGATAACCCCTAGATCGCCCGCTACAGGTTAACCCCTTCCCTGCCAGTGACATTTATACAGTAATCAGTGGCTATTTTTGGATCTGATCGTTGTATAAATGTCAATGGTACCAAAAAAAAAAAAAAAAAAAGTGTCAAAAGTATCCGATCTGTTCGCAGCAATGTCCCAGTACAGATTCGCAGATTCCCACTATTACAAAAAAATAAACACCGCAGAGGTGATCAAATATCACCACCAAAAGAAAGCTCTATTTGTGAGGAAAAAAAGGACATCAATTTTGTTTGGGTACAACTTCGCACAATTGTCAGTTAAAGCGATGCAGTGCCGAATGGCAAAACATGCTCTCGTCATTAAGGAGGCAAATCCTTCTGGTGCTGAAGTGGTTAAGCTCCCCCCCCCCTTTTATTGGTTGAAATGGATGGACTTGTGTTAAAGTAGGATGAAATATTTACCTGCATGGACATTAACCACTTGCCGACCACCCGCCGCAATTATACTGCGGCAAGGTGGCTCGGCTGCGCAAAACGCCATACCGGTATGCCGATCTGAGCTTTTGTGGGTGTGTGCGCGCCTCCATTGGCCAGTGGGGGAGCCAATCAGTGGGCCGCCCGTGATCGTTACCAGCAGAGGCAGAATGGGCATCTGCTTGTGTAAACAAGGCAGATCTCCATTCTGACAAAAGATGACACACAGATCCTGTCTTTCTGCTATGCAGGAAGACGGACCTGTGTGTTGTCCCAGCAAGTTCTTTCCCCACACAGTTAGAATACAGTGAGAGAACACAGTTAACGCCTTGATCGCCCCTGAAGTGAACCCCTTCCCTACCAGTGTACAATGTCAGTGCATATTTTTAGCATTGATCTCAATTAATGTCACTGGTTCCCAAAAGTGTCAAAAAAATGTCAGTTAGGCGTCCGATCTGTCCGCCGCAACGCCAATAAAAATCGCTGATCTCCGCCATTAAAGTAAAAAAATAGTAATAGTAAAAAATAAGCCATTAATTTATCCACCATTTTGTAAACGATATAAAACTTTTGCACAAACCAATCAATATATGCTTATTGGTTTTTTTTTTTACCAAAAAGATGTAGCCGAATAAATATTGGCCTAAATTTATGAAGAAATTCCATTTTTTTAAAAAAAAATTTATAGCAGAAAATATTTTTTTACTAAAAATTGACAGCCTTTGTTTATAGCGCAAAAAATAACCCGCAGAAGTGATCAAGTACTACCAAAAGAAAGCTCCATTTGTGGGGGGAAAAAGGGCAATCAAAGCCAGTGACGAGGAAGCGGGGAGTCCTGCTGTCTGTGCCAAGAGGTGTTATATGTTGACCGATTTATGCAAGATATAATATTATACGTATACATGCATACATGCGCACACACACACAGTACTGACATATTGACCAGGCCAGAATTTGGACAGACTTTGTGCTATGTTAATTAGTTTATGATGGCCCATAACTAAGAGTCATTGCCTGTCACTCAGAAGGCAGATCAAAAAGAGACAGAGAATGACTAACAAAAGACCACTTCAAGGGTCAACCTAAGTAGTAGTTTTATGACTGCAGCTGTTCACGGTTAAGGGTCATTATCTGTCACTCTGAAGGACAAAAGCAGATCAAAGACCTAATCGAATTGGCCAAATTGCTTGTATTTGTCACCCAAAAAATGTGTATAAGAGTGAAGGTTCTGTTTGGCTAAAGTGTGTCAGAAGAAAATGGGTTCTCTGAAGATATTAGTTGCATGAAAATCCTGTCATTCATGTTGTCTGTACCTCTGTTGGATTTGGTCATCTGTTGAGTCAACTGCATTCTCTGGAAGAACTGATTGCTGCGGAACTGACTCCACTACTACATCACTACAAGAGGGACTCCATGGGAAACAACTTCCCGTGGGCACTGGCCAGAGAAGAGGGGCCAGGAGCAGGGGAACCAAAAGAGGAAGTTCCTGTCCGTTCTGACCAATTTTCAGCTTTCAGCGCTGTTGCAGTTTGAATGACAATTGCGCAGTCATGCGACACTGTACCCATATGAAATTTTTATCATTTTTTTTTACACAAATAGAGCTTTCTTTTGGTGGTATTTAATCACCCCTGGGTTTTTTATTTTTTGCGCTATAAATTAACCACTTGCCGACCGTGTAACGTAGTTACACGTCGGCAAGTGGCACCCATTGTTGTGGGAGGACGTTATATAACGTCCTCCCACAATCGCGCTCCCGCGCGCCCCCTGGGGCGCGCACCTGGGAGCATCCGTGACCGCCGGGTCTAGGAGACCCGGCGCATCACGGATCCCGGTAAATGGCCGCTTGGAGCGGCCGTTTACCATGTGATCGCTCCGTCAAATGACGGAGCATCACATGTAAACAAGCCGGCGGAAGTGCCGGCTTGTCTCCCCCCTCTCCGCACCGATCGGTGCAGTGTGACAGGGGAGGGGGGAGAGGG
>BLSH010115257.1:687889-713375 GCA_018402905.1 Glandirana rugosa
TGTCCTGTCTAGAGGGGGAAATATGTCCTGGGGAGAGCTGTCCTGTATAAAGGGGGGAGATCTGTCCTGTATAAAGGGGGAGATCTGTCCTGTATAAAGGGGGGAGATCTGTCCGGTATAAAGGGGGAGATCTGTCCTGTATAAAGGGGGAGATCTGTCCTGTATAAAGGGGGAGATCTGTCCTGTATAAAGGGGGGAGATCTGTCCTGTATAAAGGGGGAGATCTGTCCTGTATAAAGGGGGAGATCTGTCCTGTATAAAGGGGGGAGATTTGTCCTGTATAAAGGGGGAGACCTGTCCTGTATAGGGGAGAGAATTGTCCTGTAGAGAAGTGTGCTCACCTGTGCTCAGCAGCGTCTCCCTCAGGTTGATGTACTCCACCTCATCGCTGTAGTTCTGTGTGTACGCCGTGCTGGAGCCTGCACTCCGGGACTCGGTCCAGTGCACCTTAGCATAGCCCCCAGCGTGCAGCTTCACTGACTCCACCTTGGTGTCAGCCACCAGCTCCAGGAGCACCTTCCCAGACACCGTGCCCCCGCTACTGAACACCGGAGGAACGTCATCCTCGGGGGACTCCAGCACCACCGCCAACTTCTTCACCTTGTCAAAAATCATCCTGAACCCAACACACTGGAAGGTAATTTCTCAAAGCTTATTGAGCCGTGCTTGTCACAAACTTGGCTTTTATGCAGAAAGTTGCTCAGAGGGCGCGGCTTAGGGAAGCAACATAAGCGTCGGAACCAATAGCAACCCTCGCCAGCCGTGGTCTGTATCAAAGTGGGCGCGGCCAGTTCCAGGAGCCGAGGAACTTCAAGTCGCCTTGTGCAAAACAAGCTCAAGGCGCATGCGCCACGGCCAGGTACCCCTGAGTGTGGGACACGCCCGGTCATGTGTACGCGATAACTGTATATCAGGGAGAGGCTTTGGCTACAGAATGTAACAATACCTCGGAGGAGTTTGGAACTGGAAGAGAAAGTAGGTCAGCTGACAGAGGGTGCTGCAATTCTATGCAATAGTGTGTGCGGAGCAGGGAATTCCCCTGAAAGTACAGAAGAGGAAAGTGTGGTTTCTCCAGACAGGGCAGTGTGAGCTCAGTCAGCACTATTCCCAGAGAACACAGGCTTTCCGGGAAGAGAGCTCTGGGATTTCTGGTGGGGAAGTAAACAACCTGAGCTCACCCCACTATAGAGGAGATTAGACTGGGAGCTGACCTTCCATGTCTTCATTACTCCCTGCAGCCAATACAACTACTGTATTTAACCATGTGACCTCCGCAAAATGTACCCCCCTTTGCTCAGGTTCACACTGAATGCAGGTTAGAATCAGCCAAACTCGCACGATTTCAAACCGTCAATGCAGTTCAACTTCGGGGGGGCGATTTGACAGACATCTGTGTGGGTTCATGCACAGATATCTATTCAAATCGCCCCGAAGACGCCAAAAGTAGTACAGGAACTACTTTTTAAGAGGATAGGTGAAAGGAGCGCCCGGAGTCCGATGAGATATAGATGAATAATCGTTTTTTATTGAAGTGAATAAAATGTGATAAAGCCAACGCGTTTCGAGGGAACAGAGGCTCGCCCTTCAGGGTTGGTGGTGTGTGCTTACAGTATGCAGGGTTATTCCCGGGATTGTGTGTCTTAGGACACTTGGATCTGAAGAACAGCTGTGAGTTACCTGGCGGTAGCCATCTTACTAAGTTTTGGAAACAACTTCATAAGCCGTATCCAGAGGTAGCAGCCCAAGCCCCACAAAAAGCCTACCACCTATCCAGAGGTAGCAGCCCAAGCCCCACAAAAGGCCTACCACCTATCCAGAGGTAGCAGCCCAAGCCCCACAAAAGGCCTACCACCTATCCAGTTCTCAAAAAGGATATCAGGGAACTGGAGAAAGTGCAGAGAAGGGCAACCAAACTAATAAAAGGCATGGAGGAGCTCAGCTATGAGGAAAGATTAGAGGATCTGAATTTATTCTCTCTTGAGAAGAGGAGATTAAGGGGGGATATAATCAACATGTACAAGTATATAAGTGGTCCATATAGTGAACTTGGTGTGGAGTTATTTACTTTAAGGTCATCACAAAGGACAAGGGGGCACTCTTTACGTCTAGAGGAAAAAAGATTTCATCTACAAATACGGAAAGGTTTCTTCACAGTAAGAGCTGTGAAAATGTGGAATAGACTCCCCCCAGAGGTGGTTTTGGCCAGCACGGTTAATTGCTTTAAAAAAGGCCTGGATTCTTTCCTTAATGTAAATAATATAACTGGGTACTAACATTTTTAGGTAACGTTGATCCAGGGTGAATCCGATTGCCTCTCGGGGAATCAGGAAGGAATTTTTTCCCCCGTTATAGCAAATTGGATCCATGCTTTGCTGGGGTTTTTTTTGCCTTCCTCTGGATCAACTGTGGGTGAAGGATAGGATATGGGATTATTTGGTTGTATGTGTATATGTATATATATATATATATACATACATACACACACTTTTTTTTTTTTTGGTTGAACTGGATGGACTTGTGTCTTTTTTCAACCTGACTAACTATGTAACTATGTAACTATCCAGAGGTAGCAGCCCAAGCCCCGCAAAAGGCCTACCACCTATCCAGAGGTAGCAGCCCAAGCCCCACAAAAGGCCTACCACCTATCCAGAGGTAGCCGCCCAAGCCCCACAAAAGGCCTACCACCTCTCCTCTACCCAGTCCGGCTAGATTCATTAGGAGTATACACGCTCCCACCACCACTTACGTATAGACTCCCAATCGAGGTAGTCAGTCCAGCGCGGTCTTTCACCTGCAAGGAACTACTTTTTGGAGTCGGCACCGCACCGATTCAGATGTTGCCATTTTTATTTCAGCAATTTAATTTCTAGCACAGTCAATTTACGCAGCGCTTTACATATACATTGTACATTCACATCAGTCCTTGCCCTCAAGGAGCTTAAAATCTATGGTCCCTAACTCACATTCATACATACTAGGGCCAATTTAGACCGGGTCCAACTGACCTACCAGCATGTCTTTTTCTAGTGTGGGAGGAAACCCACGCAGGCACAGGGAGAACATGTAAACTCCAGGCAGGTAGTGTTGTGGTTGGGATTTGAACCAGCGACCCTTTTGCTTCTAGGCAAAAGTGCTAACCACAGCAATAGCCACCGATTTGGCATGTGATTTGACATGTCAAATTGCATGCCATATCGGCCCAATGTGAACGTGGCCTTCATGACCAGGCCATTTTTTGCCATACGGCACTGCGTTGCTTTAACTGACAATTGCACAGTCGTGCGATGCTGTACCCAAATAGAATTTGTCATTTTCTTCCCCACAAATAGAGATTTCTTTTGGTGTTATTTGATCACCTCTGCATTTATTTTTTGCACTATAAACAACAAAAAAAAGAGACAATTTTGAAAAAAAAAAAAATATATTGTTTTACTTTCTGCTATAAAACACATCCAGAATTTTTTTTTTTTTTAAATATATAAAATATAATTTCTTCATAAATTTAGGCCAATATGTACTCTGCTACATGTTTTTTGGTAAAAAAAATTCCAATAAGCGTTTATTGATTAGTTTGCGCAAAAGCTATAGCGTCTACAAACTATGGAATATTTACTGTCATTTTTATTTATTTTTTTACTAGTAATGGCGGCGATCAGCAACTTATAGTGGGATTGCAATATTGCTGTGGACATTCTGACTGACACTTTTTGGGGACCAGTGACACTAATACAGTGATTAGTGCTAGAAATATGCACTTACTGTACTACTACTGACACTGCCTGGGAAGGGGTTAACATCAGGGGCGATCAAAGGGTTTTTTCCCTCCTCCCCCCTCTGCTGCCACATTTGGCACCTTTCGGAGGGGGGGTACCTGGTTTTGACAGATACCCACTCCCACTTCTGGCTTACTTTGCCACAGCAAACTCAGCAGGAAGTTTGGCCTCCTTCCCTCGCCACAGGGCCATTCGCACATGCGCAGCAGGGAACCAGCTGTGGAGCTACAAAGCCTCACTGCCGGTTTACCTTAGCCGAGATGGCAACCGGTGACAGCAGCACCCGAGAGTGGATTGAAAAATCGGCTTGGGTGAAGACACCGCTGGATTCATGGCCAGGCAAGTATCCTAAAATTAAAAATCAGCAGCTACAGTATTAGCTGCTGACTTACTTTTTTCTGAAGAAGCCTGAAGCTCTACTTTAAGGCTACTTTCACACTGAGGCACTTTACAGGCGCTATTTGGCTAAAAATAGCACCTGTAAAGTGCCTCAAATATCCCCCCCAATGTGAAAGCCAGCATCTTTGGGGCGGTGAGGTGAGCGGTGTATATACCATTCCTCTACCGCCCCTGCCATTGAAATGAATGGCAAGCGTTTACGAAGCAGCCGCACACCGCCTCGGAAGCGCGGAGCGCTGGCACTTTTAAGCCCGTTTTAACCCCTTGTGGGGGGTTAAAAGTGCCACGCTCCCAACTGAATAGCGTGGCCATATCGCCGGTAAAACTCTGCTAATACTAGCAGGGTTTTACCGCAGCTACAGTGTAAAAGTAGCCTAACTGTGTGCCTAGCTAGTGTTTTGGTGTACTGTGTTAGGTGCTTTTACTAAGGCAAGTAATGGATTTTATTCCCCAATTCCCCGACCACAGAGCTCTGCCTTGTTTACATAGCCAGAAAGCCCTGTCCTGTGTAAATTCATGACGATCGCCGGGTGCCACTAATCAACATCTGCTGTGTTTAATCACAGCACAGCCGGGTCGCCGTGCTCGCCCCCTACCTGGAAGTGCCAGATCATGTACCTAGCAGAGCCACCTTGCCATGGTATATCTATGTTATACGGTCGGCAAGCGGTTAATGCAAGCTTGGGCAATTTCCTCTAAATATTACAAACTGGAGCCAAAGTTTTATGCATAGCTCCTAACTGCCCTTTAGTCTTGTTTCAAACATTCGCTGGTCCGAGAACGTGTGGAAATCGAGTGCATCCTGCAGCATGCTCTTTAGTAGACACGAGCGGGCACCATTCGTAATAGCAGACCCATGAATTTTAAAACACAGTGCGTATTGGGGTGCACAAAACCAGTGTGGTATAGTGCGGCTGCGTTTTAGAAAAAAGGTAGGTACAGCAACCTGTTCAAAGAAAGGTTATGATCTGCATACTTGAGAGAACTTGGCCAATCCCCAGGCAATATGTCCTGGCAGGGTGGCTAGGCCAGCCCTTAAAATATGGTGAAGCCATGCCAGCAGAGAAGTCAGGGGGAAGATGGAGTGCTGAGGCGGCTGTCGGTGGCCTAGGAGGGGACCCTGGGGGGGTGGGGGGCTCTGCCTCCAGGCTGGGCATGGGCTGGCTTGGGAAGATCCTATCAGCATCACAGTTTGAGAAGGAATCTTGCCTAAGGATGACAGAGTGAGTACATCAGCACACCCAGGGATTCGCAAGGGGAAAGTCTGCCATAAGTAGCAAAATTTCTGAAGGACAGCACTTTTTTATTCCTTGCCCTGAGAGATCTTCTGAGCAGCCAGGTGGGCTGATAGTTCCTACAGGCAGTGGAGCTAGGTGCAGTTCTACAAAGGAGAGGAGATACTCCTGCATTCAGTTTACAACAGATTGTGCTATTTTTCTAAAGGGGGCTAAGGGCTCCTAGTCCTCAAGGGACTTTTTGCTGCTGATCCTGAAGGACTGAGGCCCCATTCACACCTGAGCATTTTGTAGCTTGGAGCCTGAAGCTACAAAACGCTGGAGGGGAAAAAAATCAATGATTCTCTATGAAGATGGTTCACATCTCCACTCAAAAACGCCTGAAGCCAAAAGCCTGAAAACGCCTGAAGCTCAAACAAGTTCTGGAGGTATTTTTGTATCTTGATTTGGGCGTTTTTCTACTTTTTACATTGGTGACCTTTTGACCTGTACAAAATCGCTGTTAAAAACACGTGCATTTCTGCCTGAAACGCTATGGCCAGGTGTGAATGCAGCCTGAAGGTGTCTAGGAGGGAGAGCAGTCTAGGATCCTTATTTTGTACAGAGGAAGGAGGTTGTCCCCATCCATTGTTTCTGTCAAGTTGGGCATCCCATAACCCCTTTACCTCATCCAAAGTTATTTCCTTAATAAAAAATAACAAAAAACACAGAGACTGACTTCTTGTGTCCAGATGCAAGTGAAAAATGCTTGTTGCCTGGCTGAGCAGGAATAGGGGAGACAGTTACCAGCAGCCCTTGTGGGGGTAGTGCTACATAAAATTGGCCCCAAACCATTTTGCATTCCTCTTTATGATTGTGCCTATGTATGCACAATATGGTGGGGGAATATTAAACATAAGGCCTCATGCACACTGCTGCTGTTAAACTCACGTTTTTGTGAGTTTAGGCGTTTTAGCACTTCAGCGTTTATTTCATTGGCCAGAATGTTAATTTTTCCTGGCCATTGAAATAACCAAACTCCCAAACTCTATTAAACTCTGATAAACTCACCTAGACGGTCTTGAAAAAATGCAGCTTAGGCGAGTTTAGAATGCTGATTTTCTCCTGTCAGGATAATCAGTGGTTACAATAAACCAGTGTGCATGAGGCCTAAATCACTTTACAGAAATGTATAACATCTGGACTTGGATTAGGTCCTGTAAATATTAACAATACCAACACACTTGCCTGCACTTTTTTTTTTATAGGAGCTGCTAAATAATATCACGTCTGTCGAAAAATACAAATACTTCAAATGAAGTCTGGCAATTTACATTAAGTTTGGGCTCTATTTACAGGAAACAGATCCTAATATTAGGAAAGAACACAACGTGCCTGCCTGTACATGAGTATTATAATACTAAAATAACAGTAGTAGTGCAGTGAGCATATGACAGTTCATATCCTTGAAGAAAAGTCTGTTGACACAAAAGCAACAGGTCCAAGCAGTAAATATCTATACAATGATGTGCACATTCTGCACGTCTGGTTCTTTATAGCTTACACAGGAGAGTGGTGGTTTTATATGCACTGGCGGCTGGTGAAATTTTAGGATGGGGGGCCGGACCCCGCCCTTCCTTTTTCACCCCTCAGACTTCTTATAAGCCCCACCCCTTATAGATTCCAACCATTGTGTCATGAGTATACAGCCCAGCATCACCTGATAGGGTATATACAGCATCATCAGATAGGAGTATACAGCATCACCAGATAGGAGTATACAGCATCACCAAGTAGGGGTATACAGCAACAGCAGATAGAGTATACAGCCCCCCTACCCCTGCCGCGAGGCTCACAGCACTGACAGAAGATTCCCCAGGGTAGTCGGGACATCAAAGTCCCGCGCTAACCCCATCTAGGAAGCAGGCCGGGCAATGAGCAGTGTTTGGCGAGCGGGAGCTAAACCCCCTCCTCCTCTGAGAAAGGCATCCAATAGGATCGCCTGACGATTCAGCCAATCGGGAAACCGGTAACAATCGCTTCCCGATTGGCTGAGAGGCGATTCAGTGTTACAAAAGCAAATATTTCAAAATCATTTGCTTTTGTAACACGCATGAGTGGGCTCGCGGCGCCGTGCTTTGCGCCACGAGCCACTCTATTTTGAAGCCTATTAGAGCAAAAGTTTACCTCTGTGATGGAGGTTCGTATAATAAAGACCAGCCATTGCTGCTCTCTGTCGTCCTGCAGGTGACTGGTCTTGTGTCTGCCCCTCATGTAGTTTTCTACATTCTGTAGTGGGTGGACCTTTTGGGTCCCACCCACAGCTTTGCCCTTTGCAGAGGCTATGAGCAAAACAATGGTGATGTCACTGCTACATTTACAAGGTAATCGGGGCTGCTGTTAGAAATTACAGGGCCCAACACAGTTTTCCTGACGGGGCCCTCTAAGCCCCGCCTACACCCCTCCCACCCCCCTGGGGTGCAGCCAAACAGCGGCACCAAGTTTTATCCCCCTACGCCCCCCCCAAAAAAAAACACCTCCCCTCTATTGACCTGATAGGGCCCAGGGAAATGTAATTTAAGCTCTGGTAAGCAAGTTGGAGTGGGGGTGTGGTCTAGTAAAGTCCACTTATTAATTTAGGCTGAAATTAACAATAAAGTTGCCTTGGATTATATCTAAAAGACAAGAAAAAAACTCATGCACTGCCAGATGACAATCAACTAAAAATAGCTGCTGCAAGCATCCCAATAAAGTTGCCCTGGGTACCCCTGTTTAGCGGATGAGGTCTGGATAAGTACAACAGGACCAATTGTACTGCCTCATCAGTGACCCTGAAGATAATATCAGGACATTTGTTGTGCACAAAGTGGATTTGTAACTGTTGTGATTATTGAAGATTATATTTTATTTAAAAAAATAAATAAAACAGCCTAACTGCCTAATAAATGTTATATCAGCCACGTGGAGAGTGCATTTTCAATAAGATGGCTGATTTATAGACTTGTACTATTAGAAAGGGCAGTGATCAGAAATAAACACGGTTTGCATATGGAACGAGCAATATATGTGCACAAGCTCTCCATTTAAAGATAGATATATACTATTACAGTGGGGAAAATAATTATTTGATCCCTGCAGATTTTGTAAGTTTGCCCACTTAAGAAATTAAGGGTCTTTAATTTTTATCGTAGGTGTATTTTAAATGATAGAGATAGAATATCAACCAAAAATCCAGAAAAAAACACATGATACAAATGTTTTATAAATTGTAAATTTGTAAAATAAAGTATTTGATCCCAAAACATGACTTCGTACTTGGTGAAGAAACCCTTGTTGGCAAGCACAGAGGTAAGGCGTTTCTTGTAGTTGGTGACCAGGCTTGCACACATCTCAGGAAGGATTTTGGTCCATTCTTCTTTACAGATTTTCTCTAAATCCTTAAGGTTTCTTGGCTGTCTCTTGGCAACTCGAGGTTTCAGCTCCCCCCATACATTTTCTATAGCATTAAGGTCTGGAGACTGACCTTAAGGTGCTTCTTCTTGAGCCACCCCTTTGTTGCCTTAGCGGTATGTTTGGGTCATTGTCATGCTGGAAAACCCATCCATCACCCATCTTCAGTGTTCTGGTTGAGGGAAGAAGGTTCTCATCCAAGATTTTATTATATATTGGCCCCTCAATGAGGCAAAGTCAGTCTGTACCTTTAGCAGAGAAACAGCCCCAAAGCATAAGGTTTCCACCTCCGTGCTCGACTGTAGGGATGGTGTTCTTAGGGTCATAGTCAGCATTTTTCTTCCTCCAAACACGACTAGTCAAGTTAATGCCAAAGAGCTCAATTTTGTTCTCCCAATCCTTCAATTCTGAATCATTTAGATGTTCATTGGCATGACTGTACATGTCCCTTCTTCCCTTCTTGAGAAGGGGGGGCTCGCCGTGTTAAGAGGAAGAAAAATGTTGATTATGACCCTAAGAACACCATACAGTCAAGCACGGAGATGGAAAAATTATGTTTTGGGGCTGTTTCTCTGCTAAAAGGTACCGGCCAACCTTTCCGCATTGAGGGCCAATGGATGGGGCCATGTATTGTAAAATCTTGGATGAGAACCTTCTTCCCTCAACCAGAACACTGAAGATGGGTCATGGATGGGTCTTGCAGCATGACAGACACCCAAAACATACTGCCAAGACAAAAAAAGGAGTGGCTCAAAAAGAAGCTTAAGGCAGCCATGGAGTGGCCTGGCCAGTCTCCAGACCTTAATACTATAGAAAATGTATGGAGGGAGCTGAAACTTTGAGTTGCCAAGCAACAGCCAAGAAACCTTAAGGATTTAGAGAAGATCAGTAAAGAAGAATGGACCAATATCCCTCCTGAGATGTGCGCAAACCTAGTCACCAACTACAACAAACACCTTATCTTTGTGCTTGCCAACAAGGGTTTCTCCACCAAGTAGTGAGTCATGTTTTGCTTGGGGATCAAATACTTATTTTACCTCACTGAACTGTAACTCAATTTATAACATTTGGATCATGTGTTTTTTCTGGATTTTTGGCTGATATTCTGTCTCTATCATTTAAAATACACGTATGATAAAAATTATGGACCCTTCATTTCTTTGTAAGTGGGAAAACTTACAAAATCTGCAGTGCATCAAATAATTATTTTTCCCACTGTAGTATGTTAGACAAATTGTGCCTTTGGTTTTATTGTCTATATAAGGCCAGTACATCATTTGCCAAGAGGATTTATTGGCTTCCTTACTTTTTTTTTTTTTTAGGGAAGTCTCTACCGAAAGTTCTTCCTGTTTACAGTGTATCCATGTCATGAGTAAAGCTTTCATGGCTCTGTGGTTTTTACAGGATTATGTAAGAATTAGTTCAGGTAGGAGTTGGAGTGCTGCCATTACAATACAGGTCCTTTTGTATGGATTTTAATTTTTCCTCTATGAATCTCGCCTGAAAGAAAAATTACTGCAAGGTGTAATTACCATTTCCTTGAATAGCTATATATAGAAGCCCAAAAACCTGCACTGCACACTGAAGTTGTGTCTTTAATGACTCATGTTATAGGTCATCATTATTGTGTAATTATGCTACACCTTTCCGAGAATAACATCATCACTATAAAACTATTGTAAAATGAAAGCAGACCCATACCTCTCAACTTTCTGGCAAATAAGGAAGTCCATTAGCAAAAAATATGTAGGCAAAGGCCCACTAAATGGATAATACACAAAAAAAAATTATTAAACCTGTACATGCTTTTTTTACCACGGATATTCCTTTTACTGGCTTTTAAAATTTAAAAATATCACAATTTAGTAATTGGTTGAAACGTTTAGCACTGTGAGCACTGGTTCACATTGGTGCATTTTGGCATGTGATTTGACATGTCAAATCGCATGGCAAATTGGCAGCAATGGCACCGTTTTAATCTGATTTCCAAAAGTAGTTTCTGTACTACTTTTGCCGATTTCAGGTGCGATTTCCATTGACATCTGTGCAGCAACCCGCACAGATGTCTCTGAAATCGCACCTGAAATCGGGACTGACATGCGGGAATGAAATGGTACGAGTTCAGCTGAACTCGCACCATTTCATTCCCGCACCAATATGAACCTGGACTAAAAGTCTTTTGGATAAACTGTGACTTTTTATACATGTATATGTGCATCAGACCTAAATTAGGAACAAATGAGAAGGATAGATGAACCGAGGAACTTTGTTCTAAAAGAGGGACAGGCCTTCCAAATCAGGGCCTTCTTAGTTAACACTACACAATACAATTCATTTTGCCTGTGGGACATTATATGAGGCACATAATGAAGACTGGCCATACACGGTGCAAATTTCTTTCCGGACAGACTCCATGGCAGCATACGTGTGGTTAGCCCCGCCTCCATAATTACCCTATAGGACCCCTCTCCCATAAATCTTTGCTCCATGCCAGCGGCAGTGTTCCTTTTTTGTCCTCCTCCATAGGACCAAATAGATGGTTCTCTAAAGAGTCCACCACGGTGAGGAATTGGTCAAGCAGCCAGAGGAATTACATTCCTCCAATAGGCCCTAGCTGTTAGCAGGGTATGGAGTGTATAAAGCAGAGTAGTGCTGAAGTCGGAGCCTGGACAGCATCTGAAAAGTGTGCACTGGCCAGAAAGCCTAGCTGTAAGCAGACGGCCTTATCTGCTAAAGTCCGGTGCGTGTATACTGTCCTGGACAATGAAACAAGCCCGGTGTGATCAACCAACCTGGCCCGGTCCGATCGTGGATACAGGATTGAAGTTGCCGTGTGCGGTGATGTATACTTTTATATTACACATTCCATGGCAGCAGTTTGTGTCTGTTTTCTTCTCTGGCTAGCGTCTTCCAGCCTATGGCAGCTGGAGTGCATGGGTGTTCCAAGCCAGCGCACTCTCTTCCAGCCTTGTGTCCCTGGGTTACTTCTGCTCAGGGACGCAGCGCATGTGCTATATGGATGGCAGTGGTGAAATTACAGGGGAGAAATTCATTCTGCGGTCAGTACTGTTGATATAGGGATTTCTCTGTAGGCAGCTTGCAGCAGTTCCCAAAGTGCCATGTGCAATCCTCACAGGGTATCCTTTGCATTGTAGGCTGTCTCTGTATGTGTTTCTGGCATGATCACCTGGGCAGGTTGTTAGTCTTTCTGTGCAGTTTCACACTGGGGAAGTATCACTGCCCCGCCGTGTGGCCAGCCCTGAGATAGCAGATATGAGAGGGGGGTTTAACCCTTCCTTTCCTTGCTGTTCCTTGTGGGTACTCTTAGCTGCTTTTACCACATTTCCCTTATATCCTGGTTTGCTTTGCAAGTCCTTCTAGGTCAGGTTGACATTACACACCACGACACGATAAAACACCTCATTAGGTCACCACTTTTTTTTCCAGTTGTATTTGTCATAGGTCACTGTCAAGGTCCAGCCTTCACAGCAGAAGCTCTGAATCCTCCTCTACGCACCCACCGCCATGTCAGCCACTCCAAGGAGGGAGCCTGCTGAGAATGTGGGACGCTGGTCCCAGAGAGCAAGTCTCTATGTGAGCTATGCTAAGCCAGGCGGTGGTGTGTTCCAGCAGATGCATTCCCTAGTGAGGCATGTGGTGTAAATTCTCTGAGTGAGATACAAGCCACACACGAAATCCAACAGCCAATGCGGCATGTTCTCCCACTAGGATGACCAGGACCTTGAAGACTCCTGCAAGGTAAGAGGAAGTTATGTGGGCAGCTTTTGGCTCAGTTTCCACTGGTGTAACTTGGAAATACGACTTTGATGGGGTCGCATGGTGGGTCACAGCCCATTGATTTCAATGGCACCCGTTCCAATCTACACAACTTGGAGTCGCAGGGACTTTGAGGGGGTACCTGCGCTACTCTGATGCGACTTGATGCAACTTGATCCTGCTCTGCAAACAAAGCTGGCTCATCTCTGAGGATAACAGCCACAGTGCATCACAAACTCATCCCCAGGCACCAGAGGCTATCATTACCTCCCCAGCAGCTATTGCTGCAGAATTGGCTAAAACTTCTGTCCAGCATATATTCCTTGTGCCTGTTCCCATGACTGTATGCAACTTGATCCAGGGGCTGTAAAGATGGATTGGTGCTGCACTCAGAGTCAGATCGAGGCCGCACTCTGCATCCTGTGACTTGGGGGGCGCAATGGTGAGAACGTAGCCATAGAGAGAGTGTTCTAAATCTCCATTCTGAACAGAACTAGGGGACATCATTGGATAAGTAGAGCAAGGTTGCGAGTAATCCCTCCCTTCTGTGCAAATATCCAAGCTGTATTTATTCAAAGATAAAGATGTGAAGCATTTTTAAGGCTGCCTCTCAATATTCCTGAGGCCTTGATGAGGCGAGCAAGCATGTCGCTCTTCCTTGGAAGATGCAGTGAATAGCCTGAATGTCAGCCTGGGCTCTTGTGGCCATATCGAAAAGGATAGAAATGTGAATGGAGAATGTAGACGCAGTATTCAGGAGCGTTTTCTGAAACTCTGTAGCTCAGAAGCCGGAACTGGTGTCGGTTTTCATAATAAGGCTCCAAATGATATCAGCCGCATAGTGGCGCGTTTTTTTGCTCTCGTCAGTTACTGCAAAGTGAGTGCTATGGCTGGGGCCTGGGCTTGCTGATTCCGCCTCTAAGAGGCATAGTGTAGCATTCCTGTTAGGGAGCTACATCTTTTGGCAAGCTGGATAGCACTGTAACTGGGGCCACAGTTGGCAAGTTGAGGTCCTACCTCAGGACCAGCACTGGCTAGGCCAGAAGGGGGACAGTCTAGAGAAAAGTGCAGAGCGTGCGAGGGTCACGTGTTTTTACAGTCCAGGATGGGACTTTAGGAAGAGCTGGTGAGAAGACCATATATCCCCATTAGAAGTATGCTAAAAGATTGAACTCTGGGTTCCAAGAAGCTACTGAGTTGGGCCTCAGACTATTTGGATGTTAAAGTGGTCTTTTTGGGACATGCATGGTCCATCAGAAGTCCTCCTTTTTCTCTGAGTCATTTCCATGGATTTTTCCTCACGCTGAGGTAAAGAATGCATATACTCATGCCTTACGCAAGTCAGTGGAGTCGCAAAGTGCTGCTGTGCCAGTCTCTGAATGCGAGAGCTTTCAGGGCAGGTGCTTGCCCCTCTTTTGGTCATGAAGTGGAACAGCTGGCAGAGGCCAGTTTTAGACCTTGCACACCTGAGACAATCTTCAGTCCACAACGAATGGTCTCTATATGTGGTGGTTTTCAGGTGTAGATGCCCTGATGGATCATTGGGAATGCAGTAGGACCTATGCATTTCTTCTGGTGTTAGTGGCTGTGATGTCTTATCGACCAATTAGGTCATGGTTCCCCTAGCTAGCACAGTTCAGCTTCCGGAACCCATTTCACCTTCTCAGGCCAGGCCTTTTGTCACTGAGTACAATTCTACATCCATGTCCAGCACGGTTGCGTCGGTTGGTCTGGTTCTTGAGATTGGAGGTCCTCGGCTGCTCTTCCAGAGTCCTCTCCGCTCTCTTGAATACAAAAAGAATGAACGCAGACAAAGTTGACAGGAGAATCTGGTCAAAATTATTCAATACATGTCTGCTGCTGACAGATCATGTAGTGATCTAGCAGTTCTAAATATTCTATGCTTCCTCCAGTCAGATTTAGTTCTGGCTCTATCAGTCAGCTCCCTCAGAGCTCAAGTGTCAACCTTAACGGCCTTCACAGGTTTTTCGTTGGTCTAGGTATCTTCCTGTCCAACAATTTTTCAAGGAAGCAGCTTGGCTCAGACCTCGGTCGAGTTCACCTCTTCCTGGCTATCACGTTTGCATAAGAAGCCTCAGAGATTGGTTTACTGGTCATGGAGAACTCTCTTATGTTCTTCCAGTTGAACGGTGCCATTACCTATGCTTGACTCAATTCCCAAGGGTGCATCAGTCTTAGTGGGAGCCAAGAAATTGTTCTGCCATCCTTAGAGTTATAACTTGCGTGAGAGAGGGCCCAATGTGGCTTAGTTGGTTAAAGCACATGTCTAGTAAACAGGGAATCCTGATTTGAGTTCCAGCAGTGCCTTCCTTCAATTTTAGGAATTCCTCGCCTGTTCATCCTTTTGCAAGAAAGGACAGAGGAATGTGCCTCATCTATGACGATTGTGGCACGATTTGTTATGGATGTTATGTTTCTTTAAATGCAACTCTATGGTGCATCTGTGTTGTACTTATTTCCTGTGCGGTGTTTCCTGTTCTTGCTGGTTATTACTCAATGAACATGGCTTCTGAACAGTAATGGCTTGTGCTGTCTTTACTTGCATTACATCAAACACAGATTGCCTAGGTCTTCCAACAGGCTAACAGAGCCAAGGGCTGGGCTCCTTTGGAGATGGTGTCTGTTCACCCAACCAGGAGCTGGTCTACATCTGGGGCAGCTTTGTATCATGTAGCTCCCAGAGTAATTTGCTGATCAGCAGCCTAGTCTTCTATCAACATGTCTATGTCCCATTATTGCGTTGAACCAGCTGCCCTATCTTCAAGTTAAGTTTGGTTTAAAAGTACTGTCGATTGAAAGTGTTAAGTAAACTTTCTTTGCTCAGCATTTCCCACCCGTGTGTGTAGCGAGTTATTTCCCATACGTATGCTGCCATGGAGTCTGTCAGGAAAACTGAAAATTTCTATCAAATACTTACCGTAATTTTCCTTTCCTGATAGACTCCATGGCAGCAGGAGTCCCCTCCCAATGCCTGGAGTAGGCTAGTCACGGAACACGGCCGCTGGCATGGAGCAAAGATTTATGGGAGGGGGTCCTATAGGGTAATTATGGAGGCAGGGCTAACCACACGTATGCTGCCATGGAGTGGTATCAGGAAAGGAAAATTACGGTAAGTATTTGATAAAAATTTTCAGTTAATTTGCACTATTCCCCCATCAACTCAGACAGTGTTGACAGGGGAATCAGCAATTGTCTTCTCCCGGTGGGGGTGGGCAGGGGAAGCTATCCCCTCCGGAGAAGGCAGCGATTATGGCTAGTAGCTTTAGCAGCCACTAGTGATAATCGCAAGAGAATAAGTCAGGCTGGTTGCACCAAAGTTGATAGATCAATCAACTTGGTACATTCAGCCTGCCCATTATCGATTCGAACAGTGTATGGCCGGCCTAATTGAGTCTAAACAAGATAGTTTGGTCATAGATCAATATAAATTATTCCAGATATTTAAATAATAACTTTTTTATATAACAAAGTAATTGCCAAATGAATTGTGTTGACACTTGAGTTTGATGCTATAGCAGGCCAGGAGGCCTCTTATGCCCCGCACTTCTAAATTAGAACTCTAGACAAAATTATTTTGCAGTTTTTGGTAGGGTGACACATCTGTCAGGTATTTTATTCATGTCTTTTCTGGGGAAGATGTACTCATTTTACATTTGTAAAAGTGAAATAAGGACACCTGTTGTGGTGACAATTGGCAAAGTTGCGATTTCTTCTCACTTTGGGGAGAGTTCCTTTCACTTTCTGTTATCTTTGGGGCAGGAAGTAAGACATTTCCCCAGCAGAAAGGAAGACAGACAAAAAAAACCTGTTGATTCTAACTCTACAGCCAGCTATGGAGAGATTTTCTTTTGCGACCACGGCGACTCCCTCCCGCAGAGTTATTGTGTTCTCCCAGTGGGGGGGGGGGGGGCCACCCCTGCGGGGAGAACACACTGATTACTGCTAGCGGCCGAGATTCAAACAGTCTATGGCCAACTTACTCCATACTATCCAAGACTATTCATCTAACTAACTATCTCAGAAAGATGAGTTAAGGTGTCTAAAGTTCTACTTTACCAAAATATATGCATTGCAGAAAATGCCGCTTCAGGCTTTAGTGCTGGCCAGTTGTGTTACCAACAAAGAATATTAATAATAAGGAACCTGCACTTTTTGGAGTGGTATAGTTATCCTAATTAAGGATTCTGCTTGCACCAAATAACCATGTTTCTCCTGCTGTCTATAAGGCCAATAGTTATTATAACACAAATGAAAGAAATAAGTGCTGCGCTATTCATAAACCAACATACTCAACAGTATATCCCATCAATTAAGTAATTTATCAACAAACATTAACATTGATTATTAGTGATGATGTGACAAACCAATAAAGAATTATAAAATGTCTTTGAAACGATGTCCATTATATATAAAGTCTCTCAAATTCCAGTGTTCTTAACTGGTTCCCGACCAGCTCACATACATTTACTGCTGCAAGTTGGCAGCATAAAGTTGGCAGCATATCGCAGATCGCAGTTTATAAACTGTGATTTGCGCACGCGCATCTAGGGGGCAAGCGCGCGCCACCGCCGGCACGGTCCTGTGCCTGCCGCACGCTCCCTGAGAGGCCACGGGTCAGGTGGACTCTATGTCCGCCGGCAACCCGTGATTGCCTGTTAGAGAGGCAGAATGGGGAACCGCCGTGTAAACACGACAGTTCCTCATTCTGACAGGCGACATGAAGTGATCTACTGATCCTGGTCATCGGGATCAGTTAGATCTGTTATGCCCCTGCCAGCCCAGCCACCACACAGTTGGAACATGCCTAGGGAACACAGTTAATCCCTTTATTGCCCCCTGCAGGTTAACCTTTCCCTGCCAATGACATTTATACAGTAATCAGTGGCTTTTTTTTTGTAGATCTGATTGCTGTATAAGTGTCAACGGTCCCAAAAAAGTGTCAAAAATGTTCGACATGTTCGCCACAATATCGAAGTCCCGATAAAAATCACAGATCATCGACATTACTAGTAAAAAAAAAAAAAAAATAGTAAAAAAACGCCATAAAATGGTTTGTAAACACGGCAACTTTTGCGCAAACCAATTAATATACGCCGATTACAATTTTTTTTTTACCACAAATATGTAGAAGAATATGTATCAGCCTAAACTGATGAATACATTTTTTTTTTTTTGGACGTGTATTATAGCAAAAAGTAAAAAATATTGTTTTTTTTTTTTTCAAAATTGCCGCTCTTTTTTTGTTTATAGCGGTGATCAGAAGTGATGTAGAGGTGAACAAATACCACCAAAAGAAAGCTCTATTTGTGTGAAAAAAAGGAAGTCCATTTCGTTCTGAATCGCAAAAAGTGCTCTGGTCATTAAGGGGGCAAATCCTTCCGGAGCTGAAGTGGTTATTAAATAAGGGTTTCCTTAATCAGTAAAAGCTGTTAATGCTCCAGAGTGCTGATCTGTCCCTGACATCTGGTGGAGACTAAACACTTTGGGTAGGGCTATTGACTGATGTCACATCTGCCTACGTCCCTTATGGTGAGTGGAGCTCATGTCAGAAGTTTCAGGAAGTGGGGCAGTGGGATCCATCTTAAAGCGGAACTTCAGTCATTTTTTCAACTTCCCATCTATTAAATCTTCTGCCCTTGTTGTTTTAACATTTTTTTTTCTGCCAGTAAATATCTTATACAGCCCACTTTGTTTCTTGTCTGGTAAAAAGCCTAGGCTAATGACATCATGCACAGTTCTCTCTCTCACTCTCATGAGTGTTTGCCAGGAAGGGAGGGGGGAGGAGTCATAAAAGGGCCAATCAGAGCTGGAGATGTGTCTCTGTGTGTCTGTGTAAATCCAGGAAGTGAACAGGCAGCAGCTTCAGCTGCCCACAGTTAAAATGGTTGCAGCCAGGGAGTTTTCCGCAGCATATTTGGCAAGTACAGAATCACAGTATATTAAAAAATATGCAAAGTGGTTAGAGAGAAGCTTCAGAATCGCAAAGATGTTTTTTATTACAAATTATGTGAGCAGACTGCAGTTCCTCTTTAACCTATTTCTGGTAAAACATCCATGTTTGATGCTGGCAACGAGATAAATCTAACGTAAGTGCACAGTTTGGATTTCTTTTTTCAATAAAGAATACCGCACAGTGGTTCTGCTTTCTGTTGCTTATTCCCAGGAGTAATTAATATGACATTGGAGGAGTGGTAGAGCAATCTGTGAGAGTCCCATTGGGTGGTGAAAGGAGGTGATCTGGAAGGTTGCCAGGAGGGACAGCACTGAATAAATTGCAGACCCATTAATTAGCTTAAAGTGGATGTAAACCCGATTCATGAAATTTGGCTGGTCACATATACAGTATCTGCTTTTGTATGTCTCGTTAAAGCACTAAGTCCCGTGGCTTTCTCCTGCTCCGTTCTTCTGTTATCAGCATGATAACTTTTGACAAGTTCTCTGTCACAGGAGATAAAACCAGGCTGAATTTTGTGTCTGGGAGGTTGCTAGAAATAGATTAGCAGAGAGGTAAACTATTCACAGAACAGCCCAGAGAGTCTCTGTCTATGTGGAGCTGGGTGCCTTTCCTCCAATCAGCTGTCTTGTTGTGTGCCCAGACTTCACTTCTAGTGCTGAACAGGATGAGAAAATCTCTAACTGCATCTGAACTTTTTAAAGAATATATAAAGCTGAAGACAGCAGATATACATGTAAAACTTACCGTATCTGTATGGCGCTTTGTGTAATAGATACAGCATGTTCGCGCCCGCAGCCAATGCGTGTGGCCGTGATGTCCACCGGCCACCCGCAATTGCTCCACAGAGAGGCAGAACGGGGATCTACCTATGTAAACAATGCGGATTCCCGTTTTGTCAGAGGAGTACAGTATGATTGGCTATTCCTAGTGATCAGGAACAGCGATCTCTCTGTACTCCCAGTCAGTCCACTCCCCCTACAGTTAGAAAGCACCTCCCTAGGACACACTTAACCCTTTGATCGCCCTTGGTGTTAACCCCTTCACTGCCAGTGTCATTTATACAGTAATCAGTGCATTTTTATAGCACTGATCACTGTATTAGTGTCACTTAGAGTCAGATTTGTCCGCCGCAATGTCGCAGTCCTGCTAAAAATCACAAATAGCTGCAATTACCAGTAAAAACAATAAAAAAAAATTTCAAGTCCCTAAATCTATCCCCTATTTTGTAGGCGCTGTAACTTTTGCGCAAACCAATCAATATACGCTTATTGGGATTTTTTATAATCAAAAATATGTATTAGAATATATATCGGCCTAAACTGATAAATACATTAGTTTTTTATATATATATATATTTTTGGATATGTATTATAGCAAAAAGTAAAAAATATTGTTTTTTTTTGTCAAAATGGTCGGTCTTTTTTTGTTTATAGTGCAAAAAAATAAAAACCGCAGAGGTGATCAAATACCACCAAAAGAAAGCTCTATTTGTGGGCAAAAAAAGGATGTCAATTTTATTTGGGTACAGGGTCGCACACGCCTGCGCAATTGCCGGTTAAAGTAATGCAGAAAATGGCCTGGTCATTAAGGGGGTAAATCCTTCTGGGGCTGAAATGATTAAGGGGTCATATCATTCGGAGTGTATATTTTGGGTGTGTGCACCCAGGCACATGGAGCAACTTGGAGGAGGCCTTTTGTAGTTCACAAGTTTTTGGTGAGGAAAATATTTGGTACAACAAGATTGGGCATAAAGGGCCTTTTCTGTCATTCACAGTATTTATTCAAAAAACACTTATTTAAGAACACTAGAATTTGAAAAAAAACTATCTGCAAACAAACACACAAGACATTTCTTTATTATTTGTTTCATTGGTCAGAAATTCTTTATTGGTTTGTCACATTGTCACTAATCGTTACATGTTAAGGTTTGTTGATGTATTACTTGATTGATATACTGTTAATTATGTTGGTTTATGATTAACACACCACTTATTTTTTAAAGGCACTGGTCCAAAAACCTCTCTCCTTCTACGTAATCCAGTGTCAATGGTGCTGTAGCCAAGAACATGACCCTGAGCTTTAGCATAACCTCTTTGAATCTTGAGGTGGAAAGTTTTGAGGATGTACATTTTTAGTGCATATAAAGATGTGTTGAGTTTCCCAATCTATAAAGGGCATGTGTATTATGTGACTGTGTGCAAGAATTCAAAATAAGGTTTCAGCTTTACTTTCAGCAGAGAATGCTGATCTTTTCCTTTATCAGATCAGGTGTTTGTAATACCTAAGCAATTGTTTCATGTGACTGGTGACTGGTGACCATGGGAGCCCAAAGCTGCTTTACCTGCAAGACAAGTAATGCACAAACAACCTTATACTGCATGTTCTCTTAATTAAGCAAAAGGTCATTAAACAGATGTTCCAGTATCACATCAGATAGCCGACTTCATATTAGACTTGGCATGAGGCAGAGATGTAAAAACTCCAAAACAAATACTGCGCTTGTGTTTTTCTGATACATATAAAAGTTGCCACTTAAATGATGAGATATAATACAATGTATCAAGCAATAAGAAAGAAAAAGTCACGCTAAACATAGTAAAAAAGTCCAAATTTTTCTAAATGTGATACATCAAAGTGAAAAAAGCCTCTGTGAAAGTTGTGATTTCACTAAATATTAAACAGCAGCAGTCAGCATTGTGAATCGTGCAGATACATCCAAACGGGAATCCTCCACCGTGTGAACCACTGACACATAAGCAAGATATTTGCTTACCAGAAAATGTGGACCCTCTATTATGGAAGGTCAAAGGAGCGTGTAGGCATTCACCACCTCTGTATAGCCCCTATCCTGTGCCCGGAAAGTGGGTATCCCACTAAAGCCTTGTACACCCAATGTAAATTTTGGACAACAGAACATCCATTTTTTGTTGGATGCTTGTCTCATGTCGAAAGTGAAGAGCATACCAACGATTTTCATACGACCAAATTCAACGTCAGAAGTGACGTAATGTGTTGAATAGTTTTGTATGCGTTTTTTCGTTTCTAAACGTGTAGTCCTGATCGTACGATTTTTTTTCGTTCAAAAACTGTACTAATGATACGAAAATCAGACGTTGAGTTGCCATAAGAAAACCATTTTCTTGTCTGCACAACCAGCTTTTGTCTTACGAAAAATCAAAAATCGGCTGTCGAAAGGAGCATACTAATGGTAAGAATTTCATTCAATCTGCCGTTGAACGAAAATTCCCGTCCGAAATTCGCATCGTGTGTACAGGGCTTCTCCTTCATCACACTCAGCCCCTATGGATCTTCCAGGAGCACCGGAAGAAAGGGAGGCGCCAATAGTGTAAAATCCTTTTAGGGATTTATTCAATATAAAAGTGCTTACATGCATCAGCAAGCCCACGGATAAAACTGCGAAACATCAAAAGTACCGGTACTAAAGTATAAATCGCGGTGACAGTTAAGCCCCGTACACACAATGCATATTTCAGACGGGAATTTTCATTTGACGGCCCATTGTCCGAAATGCTTACCGTTAGTATGCTCCTTTCGACAGACAATTTTGATTTTTCATCAGACAAAGGCTGGATGTGCAGACTAGAAATTGCTTTTTCGTACATCAACTCAACGTCCGATTTTCATAACATTAGTAAGGTTTTCGTACGTAAAAAAAAAAAAAAAAAAAAAATCTTACGATCGTGGCTACGCATGCTCAGAAACCAAAAAATGCATACAAAACTATTCAACACATTACGTCACTTTTGACGTTGAATTCGGTCTTACTAAATTTTTGTATTGTTCGTACGCTCTACACTTTCAACAGGAGACAAGCATCCAACAAAAAACTGACTGTCGTCTGAAATTGGCATAGTTTGTACGAGGCTTTAGTATTCCATTGCAACCAGTTTCGTCACAATTGGACTTCTTCTGGGGCAACAGATCCATTCCCGTTTGGATGCATCTGCATGATTCACATGATGACCGATGTCGTTTAATATTTTGTGAGATCACTTTTTTCACTTTGATGTATCACATTTTAAAAAAAATTGGACTTTTTTATTTATGTTTATTTATTTAGTGCAACTTTTTCTTTTTCTTAGAAATAGAATATAGACATCTTTCCATATCCAATACCTCTTTTACGCTCTCTCAGACCTAGTAAGATGTAGGCTCTACTTTGTTTTATATTACTTGCTATCACATTAAAAGTCAGTATATTTAAAAAAAAAAATTCTTGAGATGAATCAGCTAGATGTGCATAGGATGTAAGCCCTTCCACCTACTCAAGAGGGCCATTCATTATTTGTGCTAATCTGAAATGCTGCTTTTATTTAGTCCAGCCTTATTTTTCAGAGATACTGGCATGTGCTGGTTTGCTTTTTAGAACAGTATTTTATAGGCTCAATGTGTAGTTGTAGGTGCCCAAAAGGGCTCATGCATGCAAGCGCAAATACAGGCATATGGGTGTGACATTCGGGGAGTACCATACCAGCATTTATAGGTGTGTATAACAGGGTGCAGTGTACTCTGTCACTAGTCTGATGGGCAGATATATGCACCAGCTGGGGGTCCCGGGCGTCCGCCCATCTTCCTGCATAGCAGAAATACAGGATCTGTGTCACCGCCCCTGTCAGAACGGAGATCTGCCTTGTTTACACAGGCAGATCCCTGTTCTGTCACTGCGGGGAACAATCGCTGACATAGAGTCTGCCGGACCCACTGACTGGCTCCCCTGCTGGCCAGAGGAAGCGTGCACGCGCCTCCGGCAGTGCGCACCCACAAAAGCCCGCACCAACGCCGACGTACAACTATGGCGATTTGCGGGAACAAGCCGACCTGCCGCAGTATAATGACGGCGGCTGGTCGGCAAGTGGTTAAAAACATTGTTTTAGCATGGACAGTTTATTAAGAGGGGGCGGGATATAAGCGGCTGTTATAAAAGCACTTTAATACAAGTCTGTCAGAGATCGTTCCAGCAGCACAGGTTTTCTCCATTGGCACGGAGGTATGCGCCAGTGCGCATGCGCGGAAGAACTAGAACTAACGGAACGTCCCGTAGGCTCCGAACGTTAGTGCGCACGCGTGCACGTTCGGTCGTACGCAATGCGGCAGGCATTGGCGCCCAAAGCCCTATTTAAACCCATGCAGAAGAGACATTAGTTGCTGGATTATCTTCAGCTTCCTGCTGTGCTCGCCTACCTGTTCCTGATCTTGATCCTGATTTGTGGCTTTGACCCTCAACTTGTCTGACTACCCTGCATCTCAGCCTTACCTGTGTTTGACCCTCGGCTTGGCTTTTACTCCGCTTCGGATCTTCCCATTAACCAGACGTCTGACTCCTGCCTAACTTCCTGTGTATGACCCCCGGCTCGGCCTAGATCCTGATTCCGGTTCTCCCTGCACTGTCTTCTAGTGTTCCAGCCTTTCCAGGGGACTCCTGCCCAGCTGCTTATCCTGGTCCCGGCAGAACCTTCTGAGTAACTACGCACCTGACCAGCGCTTCTGGTAACCCCTGCCTCTCTGGGCATAGCTCTCCCTGTTTCATCCTCAGGGGGATGCTCTGCGCTTAGCTGCAAGGGAAGCCCTCTCAGCACTTTGACCTCCAACCAGGTAACTGACAAAGTCCTTATACTTCCTTATCTATAAGCATTGTAGAGATTTTTTTTCTTCTTCAATTCACAATTGGTCATACACAGTTTGAAGTATGGCCAATCCCACAGGATCAGTAGTGGCCACAGCCACTGATCAGTGTATTCCTACAGCAGCAGGTGCCGCTGTTAAAATACAATGTCTCTGGCTGAACAAAAAAAGCCTTCCGAACTGATCTACATGTGAGTTTTAGATCTGAAAAGAAGTTCTGAAATGAGGATCTGAAAGGAAGTTCAAGCTTGGTCTTTGGGCAGGCATCCTATTACCTCTGAGTTTGTCTAAGTCTGTTTAAAAAAAAAAAAAAAAAAAAAGGGTTTGCAACCTTTTCCCATTTTTTCGACCTAAATTTGATAGATCTGAGGTAAAATGCTATGCATACAGTATCTCACAAGAGTACACCCCTCACATTTTTGTAAATATTTTTTTATTATATCTTTTCATGTGACAACACTGAAGAAATGACACTTTGCTACAATGTAAAGTAGTGAGTGTACAGCTTGTATAACAGTGTAAATTTGCTGTCCCCTCAAAATATCTCAAAACACAGCCATTAATGTCTAAACCGCTGGCAACAAAAGTGAGTACACCCCTAAGTGAAAATGTCCAAATTTGTCCCAATTAGCCATTTTCCCTCCCCGGTGTCATGTGACTCGCTAGTGTTACAAGGTCTCAGGTGTGAATGGGGAGCAGGTGTGTTAAATTTGGTGTTATCGCTCTCACTGTCTCATACTGGTCACTGGAAGTTCACCATGGCACCTCATGACAAAGAACTCTCTGAGGATCTGATAAAAAAAATTGTTGCTCTACATAAAGATGGCCTAGGCTATAAGAAGATTGCCAAGACCCTGAAACTGAGCTGCAGCATGGTGGTCAAGACCATACAGCGGTTTAACAGGACAGGTTCCACTCAGAACAGGCCTCGCCATGGCCAACCAAAGAAGTTGAGTAGACATGCTCAGCGTCATATCCAGAGGTTGTCTTTGGGAAATAGACTTATGAGTGCTGCCAGCATTGCTGCAGAGGTTGAAGGGGTGGGGGGGTCAGCCTGTCAGTGCTCAGACCATACGCCGCACACTGCATCAAAGTGGTCTGCATGGCTGTTGTCCCAGAAGGAAACCTCTTCTAAAGATGATGCACAAGAAAGCCCGCAAACAATTTGCTGAAGACAAGCAGACTAAGTACATGGATTACTGAAACCATGTCCCGTGGATAGATAGAGAGAAGATAAACTTATTCGGTTCAGA
>BLSH010115257.1:723813-747264 GCA_018402905.1 Glandirana rugosa
CCCAAATGAGTATCACAATCAAGGGGAAATTCATTTCTGTGTCATTACCCTATGTTTTTTAAATCTATTTAGTTTCACAAATGAGTTTCTTATATAAAATCGATCTTTACATTGGCATTTCTAGCTAAAATATATTCTTTGAGTAAACACTTTGATTTATCTAAATTTTTTGTATCCCATTACTGTGTCTTTACTTAAAGGGGAACTAACACTATGAGTAAACCCAGTGTACAGAGGTGGCAGAGGACCCACAAAGCCAGGGTAACCAGGAGGTGGATTGACTTATTTTGCGTCCCTCAAGGGCAGCGCTACAGATGTATGCTGTGTTTGTTATTAAACTGTTTGCTTCAGCATACATCGCATATAATAAACATGTTTTTGTCACATTTTTCCAACATTTTATTTTCCTTTCAGAGCGTCCCATGAGAATAATAAAAATGGAAGAACTGGCAAGTCAGGAAAACATTCCTGTCATTTCACAAGACTGCACAAACAATTTCTCTTTGCTCCCATGCTCCCCTCCTTTCTTTTCTGTTCCTCTTTTGCAGCTGGGAACGACTTTAAACCAACCCACACAAATGCATAAAGTTGACAGCTTGTGGAATTTCACTTTTTTTTGTAACAAACTCATTGACCCCAGCATACATAGTGCTACACTCTACTTCTGGCAGTACACAGGGATTCACAGGCAGTCTGGAATCGTTTATCTACCAGAACAGTAACCTCACTGAATGGTGAACAAAAACCTTCATGGCTTGTGTACATAGTTTTTACCATGTCCAATTTGTAATTATTGCATTTCTCAAGCAAACGACTCGTCTTTAAAACCTTTAAAAATCACATGTAATGCAAGATGTTGTGTGCAAGAAATGAATGTAAACCTAAATCACTAAAATCTCATAAAGGTCGGATTGTGTGCCTGAATTATCACCCTAATACATGGCCTTCCAACAAAGATTTAGGCCCCTTTCACACGAACGTGTGTTTTTCAGGCAGACCCGATCGGGACCTCCAGTCCCCAATACGAAACAGAAGGTGTAAACACACACATCTGTTTACACCCACCGACATCCGATCCGCTAAAGAGATGAATAGGGATCAGTTCCCCTTCTGTTCAGTGGATCGGATGGCAGTCGGGTGTTAACAGACATGTGGTCCATTTATATCCAACCGCCTATAGAGGAGAGTGGACTGTGACCTTGTCTGCTCTGCATAAACAGAGCGGACACGGACCTGTCATCCACCTGCTCAGTGGGGATCATTAGACAGATCCCCTGCTGAGCAAGCAGATTGCAGCCGTAATCCGCCCCGTGCGAAAGGGGCCTAAAAGTCATTGCATCAACACTTCCAGCATTTGACATCACATATAAGTCTGCAGCACCCAGCATCGGTCTTTGCATGCCTACACAAGGATGGCTTTTACAGGTAGCATGCCTAAAATATGTTAAATGCACAAGTAATATTATTGAAAGGTTGTTGCTGAAGTGAATAGCCTGGAGACCGGGTCTCCTTAAGATTTGTTCAAAAATCACCTAAAGCAGAGATGTATAAATGAGCCAGGAATTGGATATCTTGGGCACCATTTGCCTCTCCTCTATGTTAAAGGCTAAGTTCACCTTTTCAGGGTAGAATTTTACTATTCATAATGAATAGAAGCATTTTCTAATGCAATTTCGAGCCCAGCTATCTTAATGTGCTTATGGGCTGCTCCAAAGAAGCTCCAGACTTTTTTGCAGCGGATCGTTGTGCCTTTTTACCACATTTATTGGTGCATTTGCCGTTCATTTGTTGAATGGTAAACACATGCCTGCTACCCGCACTTAGGGTGCTTGTAGCATGTAATGACAAAAACGCAAGCCTGATGTGCATTTGCAGTGCATTTCTGAAATGCATGGCAAATCAAGCTTTTCTGTGCAGCTTGCCATGCGTTCGGAAACTCGCAGATTTAAATAGAGCCTCACAGTTCTTGTGTAAACTCACCAATTTCACTTTTAGGCCCCATTTTTAACAGGTGGTTATTTATTGCACAAATCAGAATAACAGACATTGTATCAATAGCAGTTGGGTCTTCAGTTCAACCATACATATTTATCTTAGGAGAAGAGCGATCAGGAGTCATCTAATCAAATTATACATCAAGCACATTGACAACAACCACAAATGATACTTTGTGAGAGGAATATTAGGGGGAAAGGGGGGGTGGTTCGCCACCATTATGCATTCCGTATCCTGACATTAACCACACACGTCAATCCAACAGGACCAGATTTTATCATACTTTTGTGGGCATTGTCTACTTTCATAAGTCAACTTATATAAAGGGAGAGCGGAATTCACCGCCCGGATCCACGCTTTTTGGGTAGGAGGTTCCACTGAGTGCAACTTTAACAGGATTTCCCTTCTTGCATAGAAGAGTGTGAAAGTGAGACACAACTTGACATACTTCAAAAGGAACACAAAAGCAGGACCAAGGGGTCTAAAGGAATAGTCTCACTAACACTACTAAGGGTCCCTGCCACATCTGCCCAGTAGGGTTGAAGTTTAGGGAATGTGCAGACCATGTGCCAAAACGTACCATGTCCTGTAGAGCATCTGGTGCACTCTGGTCTAGTCTGTGGGTATATACGAGCCAATCTTTGAAGAGTGTAGTAGGCTCTATGTAGGAATTTTAATTGTATAAATATGTCTCACCGCTATCATGGAGATAAGTAGTAACACAGTCTTCCCATATCTCGTCATTAAGAGATGGAATGTCCGCTTTTACATTTTGGTGTGTTGCAGTTTGCACTTTTTTACTGTGAATTTTGCTGCATTTGTCACTTTTTTTCATGTGGCAAAATGCTTCTGCGTTTGGGGGGGCCATTAATTAATGGCACCAAAAGCACAACTAGTTCAACCTAGGTGTATAAAGGTGTCCATACGACAAACCAATTGTACAATCTCCCTTTATATAATAGGGGAACACACCATCTATCCAATCACACTGTATCCAAACAGACAGGCTCTTGCACTACATAGTTGATGGCTCTAAGGCTGTGTATTCAGTGAGAATGTTGTTCCTCGACATTGATTGTATGTGTGCACAGAGGTGGCTGGGAGCGATCTCCTGGAGGGGAATTTAGAAAAAAAATGAATTTGACCTTCAAAGTTCAACTCTAGCCAAAATTTTTTTTTCAGTTTTGGGTAGTGTGTTTAAGGGTTAGAACAGGGGTCTCCAAACTTTCTAAACAAAGGGCTACATATACCCATCAGAGTATATCCCACAGAGGCAAAAAGGCTAATTATGAGTGATCCGAAATTGCCCTAAGAAGGAAATGGAGATCAGGACACATTAGACACATATCCATACGGGAAAGGGAATTATAGGTTGGGAAGTGGCAAGAATATTCTTGGATATGAGGGCACTTTGAGCGCCAGCAAACTACCAAGTTATATTTTAGCACACAAATTAGCCAAGGAAGAGGAACAGCTTGAGTCAGTACAAAATCTATCCAGGTCTGAGGAAAGGACCAAGTTAAGGTCTCCCACCAGGACTAAGTACATAGCTCCCAACTGTCCCCGATTTCGAGGTACTGTCCCTGATTTGGAACAAAGTCCCTCTGTCCCTCTTTTCTCCTCCTTTGTCCCTCATTTTGGTCTGATCTATATAGTTGTATATAAAATGCACTATTTATCTTTAAAAAAGTGTTTCCCAGTGCTAAACTTTTCATCCAATTTCTAAACTGATGCATTTGTACATTTCAAAAGCCAATATAAAAGGCATAGTAGTGGTGCAAAAAAAAAAAAAAAGCACTTGTGGGTTTAACACATTTCTTTGTTTAAGTCTCCTTTAAGAGGACATGGCAGGGGGTGTGTCCTATGCCTACGTACTTTGGTTAATAGGTGTCCCTCGTTCCCATCTCAAAAAGTTGCGAGGTATGTTAAAGCGGAGTTCCACCCAAAAGTGGAACTTCCGCTGGATGGATTCCTCCCCCCCCCTCAGGTGTCACATTTGGCACCTTTCAGGGGGGAGGGGGAAGAGACAGGTGTTCTTTTCCACACATCCGGGAGCTCTAGCCGGCCACCGCGGCCGCTGACGTCAGCAGCCGGCTCCCTCCTCCCTGCTCGCTATGCTACTGGCCGCCTGGCTAATAGCAGAGCACAATGGAGCCTCGCGCATGCACAGTAAGGTGCCCGGTGTGAAGCTGTAATGCTACACGTCCAGGTTCCCTTACCCGTAATGGACACGGCTGCACCTGACCCGAAGATCAGCGGCGGGTGCCGACATCGCTGGACTCCAGGACAGGTAAGTGTCCTATTATTAAAAGTCAGCAGCTACTGTATGTGTAGCTGCTGACTTAATTTTTTTTTCCCTGGCGGACCTCCGCTTTAAGGGGCCTTTGGCTACTTGAAGCACCTGAGTCATGACCACCTCCCAAATGGACACTGTAAAAGGACGTGGGATATATAGAGCAGCAAATGTATAAAGTGAGTTATTAATCTGCAAAACTACTATTACATAACAGCCATAGTGGTCTGTGATAATAATTTGAAGGGAGCAGCACAAGGATTTACTAATCAACATTGTGACCCTTCTAGCACAGTTAGAGTATGTGGAATGGAACATGTGTACCACAAATGCTTGTTTCAAAGCCATTACATTAGAACCTATGAGATGTGTCTCCTGAAAGAAAATAGGCTTGTGTTTCTGGATATAATTAAACCCCAAAGATCTTTTAAATTTTGGAGTTACACCCCTGGACATTCCAGGGGACCACTGTTAAACTCTGCACAGCCATACAGCCATCTCATATGAGATAGTGAAAGTACAGAAAAAGAAGAGGCCCCCATTCCACAAATGAAAATGCTACCAGCCTCAAGCAGGATGTCTCCTAGCAACAGGGCCATATAGGCATAAACCTGGGCAATTGCACCATATACCAGGAAAACATAACAGAACAAAAAACAAAGAAACAATCACAAATGTAAATTTGCATGTAAGTTATAGCAAAACAAACCCACTGCCCGGCTCACAATCTCCAACTGACTATGATCTTTGACCCTGAACTCAAAATTAAGGAATATATGGGGGATCCTGCCCCATCCAGACAGACAAGCAGAGTTCAGTTCAGAGTTACTGGAAGTAGAAACCGTGTAGTCTTCCACCATACCATGTTTCAATAAAACAAAATGCTCAAAACCATGTCTGCAATGTCACAGAGAGATTCCTAGGAGACATTATCTTTATGAACAACAGCTGGAAGAAAATAAACTCAGAGGGAGATTCAGCAGATCATCAAAAAGGCCTTTAGGATCTAGGAGGACTCAAAACCAGAGAGGTAAAAAAAAAAAACAGCAGAAAACGTAGAGATTTTCCCAGAGAGTCCAACTACTGATCCGCCTCAGCAAGTGTAGCAAAGAATTGAGCCTTCCTGTTATTCACATAATGTAGCCTTGCTGGTTACAACATAATGTATAGATGTCAATCTTGAAGGTGCTTATTTAACTTCTTGAAAGTCACTATTTGCTTCTGCCTCACGCCGGAAAATCTGTGAAATGGTGATAACATTATTGTTGTAGATCTGGTAACTCTTGAGCCTTGCCTAGAGTATGATCTTCATCTTGGTCACAAAAATACAAGATGCGTGCAAGCAGGGGCCATGTGGAGCCTCCGGGAGGAGGGTTTGTATGAGAACTCAGTGTGCTCGTTCAAATGCGAATAGGGAGAAGGTGTCAGCTCCCAAGAGGGTGTTCATCCATTTTGTCAAGAATTCCTCCGGGTGTTTGCGTTCCAACCCCCGAGAACGCCATAAAGCATAGATTATTCCTCCTCCTCCTCAGCTTCATCTTCCAGGTCCCCCCATTTAGCTGCATTCACTTTGCTCCAGTTGGATATCTCTAAAAGAGGCACAGAGAGGGTATAAATCATCATCTACAGTGCTGATATGCTGCTCTGCATAAGTGCCTCAATGGCACAGCTTATGGACATCATCCTTCAGAAGGGAGAAATCCACTCTGAAATTTTCAAGCTGGTCAGTGAGGGAGGCCTGGCAGGTTTTAATGGACACCTTAATCTGAGAAAGTGTTGGTTCCTATATCTGCTCCTCTTAAAAAGGGTCTGCCACCAGGTCCACAGCAATCAGGTCAGCCAAGGAAAAGGCAGGAGAGTCTGTCTGCTCTAGGCCCCCCTCCTCCCAGACTGGAGCCGCAGACTGTTGGGACGAGCTGCAGGTGCCATCTTGGGACGCATGGGCAAAGCGAGCCAACCTCTCATGGGGAGTCACAGAGCTACCCTTCTGATTTTCACCATCTCCAAATCGAAGAAGGGTGTTCCCTGATGCAGGTAGGTAGAATTAAAGCGAGGTTTGCAGCAATGGCTGATCAGGACTGAGTAGGATTTCTGAGTGGGCATGGAGCAGGGAGAGAGAGAGGTTTACATGCCGGAAGTCTGCAACGCTCCCGTGCTACAGCGATCTTCCTCAGCATTTATTTTACAAATTCTAAGAGCAATTACTGGCAGTCTAACATTGTATATTCCAATGATGCTTTGTAAAAGAATGCTGCTTAAGTACCTGCTCCTGCATATCTCCCAAAACTTTTGCCATCACCTTTTCCAGCACAAGCAACAGATTTCATTTGAGTAAGTGACAAGCAAGCTTCCCTTGTTTTGACCTTTGGACAAAAGTAAAGAACCCATGTTTTATCCACTGGTACAAATTGCAGAAATTTGTCTGGCTTGGATTCAAATAGTAAAAGATTTTTGTTTGGCATATTCCATCTGATAAGCATTTGCTCAAGTGTCATAAGCTTTGGGACTCAACAGATAAACTTTGTCAATGTTCAATGTCTCATCAATCTGCATGTTCATTATCTTTTTTTGAAGAGCGGTTTTGTGCAGTATAGATTTTTTTGACTGAGGATCTCAGATGGGCTACCGAAGTGTAATTTTGAGTCTTTCATGATCACATTTAAAAGATAACAAACAACCCTCATGTTTTTCCTACAGGTTCAAGCTAACTACATTGGTGTTAACCACATGCATTGTTTCTTAACCCACCAATAAGAATTGTAAAATCCTGTAATTAGGATCTGTTGAGTATGTTTCATTTCCCTAATTCTGTTACAACAAAACCTTGCCTTGTACCTTGAACTCACAGAGAAAAGAAACCTTTTTACCAAGGCAAAATGGACATATGTTCTATATCTCACAAGGTTTTCACAACATATGATGTGAACAAATAAGCTTCAATTACATGTTTCACAATAGTGAGTACACCCCTCACATTTTTGTAAATATTTTATTCTATCTTTTCATGTGATAGCAATGAAGAAACTACACTTTGCTACAATGTAAAGTAATGAGTGTACAGCTTGTATAACAGTGTAAATTGGCTGTCCCCTCAAAAGAAACTCAAACACACAGCCATTAATGTCTAAACCACTGGCAACAAAAGTGAGTACACCCCCAAGTGAAAATGTCCAAATTGTTACCAAGTCTCAGGTGTGTTAAACTTGGTGTTATCACTCTCACTCTCTCATACTGGTCACTGGAAGTTCAACATGGCACCTCATGGCAAAGTACTCTGAGGATCTGAAAAAAAGAATTGTTGCTCTACATAAAGATGGCCTAGGCTATAAAGAAGATTGCCAAGACCCTGAAATTGAGCTACAGCGTGGTGGCCAAGACCATACAGCGGTTTAACAGGACAGGTTCCATTCAGAACAGGCCTTACCATGGTCAACCAAGGAAGTTTAGTAGATTCAAACATGATAACAACCCCAAACACACCTCCAAAACGAACACTGCCTTGCTAAAGAAGATGAGGGTAAAGGTGATGGACTGGTCAAGCATGTCTCCAGACCTAAACCCTATTGAGCATCTATGGGGCATCCTCAAAACGGAAGGTGGAGGAGCGCAAGGTCTCTAACATCCACCAGCTTCATGATGTCCTCGTGTAGGAGTGGAAGAGGACTCCAGTGGCAACCTGTGGAGTTCTGGTGAATGCCATGCCCAAGAGGGTTAAGGTAGTGCTGGAAAATAACGATGGCCACACAAAATATTGACACTTTGAGCCCAATTTGGACATTTTCACTTAGGGGTGTACTCACTTTTGTTGCCAGCGATTTAGACATTAATGGCTGTGTGTTGAGTTATTTTGAGGGGACAGCAAATTTACACTGTTATACAAGCTGTACACTCACTACTTTACATTGTAGCAAAGTGTCATTTCTTCAGTGTTGTCACATGAAAAGCTAGAATAAAATATTTACAAAAATGTGAGGGGTGTACTCACTTTTGTGAGATACTGTATGATGTTTAGAGTGAGAGGTTTTCAATGTAAAAAGGCAATGTTGAGAATAATTCATTGCTAGGACACCAAGAATCCATAAAGAAGGTAAATAAAAACAGCCATCAGAATGTGGTTTTCCACATAGTTGCTAGAATTCCTTATGGCTTCAATGCATTCAGGATTCTGTTTGTACAAAGATTCTGCATGCAGGGGTGTAGGGGTTGTACAAAGATTCTGCATCCAGGGGTAACAAGAAAGGTGAAGGAAACGGAAACAAAGTTAACCACTTCAGCCCCGGAAGGATTTCCCACTTTTGGACCAGAGCACTTTTTGCGATTCGGCACTGCGTCGCTTTAACTGACAATTGTGTGGGTGTGCGACGTTGTACCCAAACAAAATTTGCGTCCTTTTTCTCCCCACAAATAGAGCTTTCTTTTGGTGGCATTTGATCACCTCTGTGTCATTTATGATCGCAGCTATAAACAAAAGAGCGACAATTTTCCAAAAAAACCCACATTTCTTACTTTTTATTAAAATACAAATCCAAAAAAAAAAAAAAAAAAAAAAAAAAAAAAAAAAAAAAAAAAACATTTTTTTCCATCGGTTTTGGCCGATTTATATTCTTCCTCATAGGTTTGGTAAAAAAAAAAAAAAATAAAAAAAAATAAATAAATTTAAAAAAAAAAAAAATCGCAGTCGGCGTTTATTGATTGGTTTGCGAAAAGTTGCCACGTTTACGGATGATGAGAATTAATTTCTGGGGTTTTTATTTTTTACTAGTAATGGCTGTGATCTTTAGTGGTACTGCGATATTGCAGCGGACATGTCGGACCATTTTGACACTTTTTTGGCACCATTGGCATTTATACAGCGATCAGTGCTATAAAAATGCACTGATTACTGTGTAAATGCCATTGACAGTGAAAGGGTTAACCTGGAGGGGGCGCTCTAAGGGTTATCTGTGTTCCCTGGGCGTGTTCTAACTGTGTGTGGACTACCCTGGCTGGGGGAAGGAGGTGATCACGGCTTCCATATAGAGGAAGCCTGTGATCACCGACCTTTCCCCTCTATGAGAACGGAGGTCCGTGTTTACTTACACGGACCTCCCTTCTCTCACTGCGGGGAGGGCCATCGCAGGAAGCCGGCGGCAATCCAGTCCACCCTACCCGCTCCCTGACCCCCCCGGACACAGTGACCACGCAAGCGCACCTGCGGTGGCGCGCGCTCACGGCGCTAGTTATCGCAGGCGCCGTCATATGATGGCAGTTTGTGATAACAAGCCACTCTGTCGCCGTCTGACTACGGTCGGCAAGTGGTTAATAATACTGTACCATGAACATTAGCTATAAGTTTAAGGACCAATTCACACTATATTGGTGACCAGCCTTTTACCGTACTGGATTTATTGGATCTTCACATGCACACAAAAATCTTAATACAAACCTTATAAGTTGCTATACAATCCTGCCACAAGCTGCCAGCACTCCTACACTTCCTTCATGTGCAAACCTTGAGAATATTTAATCAATATGGTGCAGCGCTCTATATTGTACTCTTAAAGTGCTCCGTGACTATTATGCCATTAGGTTGCTAATAGCCCCAACACTACCTAATAAAAAGTGCAATAACCATAAATAATATAAATTGCAGTGATTATAAGCTCATTCACAGTGTAAAAAATTTATTATTAAAAAAACAAATAGTAATTCAGTCAAGCATTAGTTTCTCAAAAAATATTATAAAACGAGAATTAATCAAAAAATATTAGTGGAAAAATACATTAGTTCATAAAAAAATAATAATAATAATATCAATTATAAAAATAATAATTTTTAGAACAGGCCTGCCAACAAGTGATCAAGGAAAATAATGCTCCTGCCAATGGAGTGGGACAGATATGGAAGTTGGACACGAAAGAGAAAGTGCTACAGCCAGGAGAGATTGCTTGTCTGAAGGCCACTGTGAAACTCACTTGGGGACATCAGGGACCCTTTGTTGTGTTGGAGACTGATGAGCAAGCTGAAGCTGCTAGAATAGCAATGGTTCCAGAATTGGTTTCCACCATGGCCCTGTTCCGAAGTGGGAAGAAGGTGCCTATCAAATGTTACTGACCATCCTGTAGTGCTGGGGGCCCGAATGCTGCTTGGGGCAGGTGAGTGCAGCCATCCCTGTGCCCCTGGCAAAAGTGGTGAAGAGTGAGAAATACAGAGGCTTACAGAGAGAGATTCAGGAGTGTGCTGCTGTGTTGCCGTCTGAATGGAGGAAAAGAATGAAGTCACAGCTGTCTCGTTGGGAGAAGATTTTTTCTGATAATGATTCTGATGTGGGATGTGCTAAGAGTGCCCAACATCAAATACATTTACATGAAAACAAACCTTTCCGAGAAAGGGCTCGGAGGATCCCACTCAGTGATTTGGAAGATCTAAGGGAGCAGTTGGCCGAGCTGAAGAAGTCTGGGGTAATCCAGAAGTCCCGAAGTCCTTATGCTTCACCTATTATGGTGGTTCAAAAGAAGAATGGGACACTGTGCATTTGTATAGACTATCGAAACCCTTAAATCGACGAACTGTTCCTGATCAATATACAACCCCTCGGATCGAGGATGCTCTCCAGTGTCTTGCTGGGGCTAAATGGTTTTGTGTGCTAGACCTAAATAGTGGATACTATCAGATATCGATGCATGCTGAAGACAAAGAGCAGACTGCTTTTATCTGCCCGCTTGGTTTCTTTGAATTTAAATCGGATGCCCCAGGGACTTTCGAGTGACCTTCCAATGGTTGATGGAAAGAACTGTGGGAGATATGAACCTGATTGAAGTCTTGGTATATCTGTATGACATCATAGTGTTTGGGAGATCACTAGAGGAACATGAGGCATGATTGGAGAAAGTGTTTGAGAGACTACACCAAGAAGGGCTTGAACTAACTTTGGAGAAGTGCCAGTTCTATTGGACTTTGGTTACCTACTTGGTTCATGTGGTTTCTGCCAAGGGATTGGTGACTGACCCAAATAATTCAGAAGCGGTCACTGCATGGCCTACACCTGAGATTCTGTTCGTATTACTGAAGGTTTGTGGCAAACTTCGCCAAGATTGCCAGGCCTCTCAATGAGTTGCTACACTTGGCTTCAGGGGAGGAAGAAGGTAAGATGAAAGCAAAGAAGATGGGAAGGAGAGGAAAGAGAATCCATCAGAGAACAGTGGACTTGTTTGTGTGAAGAAGCTTATAAGCAGTTGAAAAAGAGCCTTACAGAAGGCCCAGTCTTAGCCTATGCTGATCAGTCCAAACCCTATGAGCTTCCTGCGGAAGCTAGCCGAGATGGATTGGTAGGAGTTCTTTATCAGGAACAGGATGGTAGGCTCAGGCCAGTGGCTTATGTGAGTCAAAGCCTTATTCCCTCTGAGAAGAGAGTTACCCGGCCCACAAATTGGAGTTCCTTGCCCTGAAGTGGGCGGTTGTCGATAAACTGAAGGACTATTTGTATGGGGCTAAGTTCGTAGTAAAGACAGACAATAATCCGTTAACATATCTGCTGACTTCTGCAAAGCTGGATGCTACTGGGCATTGGTGATTAGCTGCATTAGCTGAATTCCAGTTCAGGTTTGAAATATCGAACTGGAATTGGAAAAAGATGCGGATGCGCCTTCCCGTAGGCCACATTGACTGGAGGAAGAGTTTTGAGAATGGACTTTCATGTAAACAAAAAAAAAATGTGCAACCCTAAGTATGATATAAAAAAATATTAAAAATTGTGAAGAACATGTGCTAAAAATTATTGAACCGCACATGTGCATATTAGTGGTATAAAATCAACATAAATTAAACATATTTATTAACATATATAAAAAGGTATACAGTTAAAAAAAACAACAAAAAAAACAAAAAACAAAACAAAAGTGACATCAATTTGATCAATGAACTCAAAAACAACTTGTGGCATGCAAATTTCATAAAGTGCAAAAAGTCAAAAAAAAAAAAAAAAAAAAGAAACCGCAAAAAATCATAAATAGTCCAATAAATCAGAAAAAAATAATCAAGGTGTTCAAAGGGAGTAAGGAGATTCTTCCACCAGGTGTAGAGTTTGAAATGATATCCGGTGTCACCCCACACTCTAAGTATAGAAACTCTTACCAGAGCTGTATGTTTACCTATCTCTAGGCAAACAAAAAGGCAGGCAGATAGCCTCTGCAAGCTTAGGAAGACTGATATCACCACCAGCTCCGATATCCAAATGGACTCACAACGGCATGTAAAAAAAGGAAGGCTCCAAATAGTGAAGTACTATCATTTATTTTAAATATAGACAAATGCCAAATGGCTACTCACATATAACAAGATAAAGAGCGCTCATAGGAATAAAAAACGCAGATTCAGGAAACGTTCAGCCCGTGCTGTCCGATCACGTGGGTCATGTGCTCGTCAATACGGACAATGGACTTTCATGCCTACAGAAGAGAGAGTACAAGCCTTATGTAAAGGTTTGGTTCAACGCTTGGGAGGAACTATAGGGGCTGAGTCTATAGGAGTTCCTCTTGCTGGAGCACCTCTGTCTTATTGTGGATTAACCCAAGTGAGAAGTGAGGGTCTTCCTCAATTAACAAAGAAAGCTATCATAACTGACCAAGAGCAGAAACCCCTGTGTCATGTAGCCCTTGAAGCCTTGGCCAAACAAGACCCAACGTTGTTGCTGAAAAGCTCTATAGTCAATGCTAAGATATTACATAGAGAGTGTAGTCGGTTGCAGCTGATAGATGGTCTGTTATACAGGAGAGGAGAGGAAGAGTTTGAGGAAACCTGGCAACTGTTCCTTCCGAAAAAACATCGCACTTCAGTATTGGTGTCTCTGCATGATGAACATGGACATTTGGGTGTAGATAGAACCTTCCGTTTAGTCAGAGAATGGTTCTGTTGGCCCGATATGAGGAGGGAGATAGAGAGCTACTGTCGTACCTGCTTGCCTTGTATTCAGAGGAAAACTCTCCCAGTTTGAGGTGCTCCCATGGAACATCTGCAGAGTCAGGGGCCCACGGAGATGGCATGCATTGACTTCCTGTGCCTGGAACCAGATATAGGTGGAAGTAGTAACATCTTGATGACTGACCATTTCACCCGATATGCTCACGCTTATCCTATGAAAGATCAACAAGCAATCAAGGTACTTGTGGAGAAATATTTCATTCATTATGGGTTACCTGTCAGGATCCACTCTGACCAAGGAAGAGATTTTGAAAGCAGACTTATACATCAGTTATGCAAATTGTTGGGCATTGAAAAGTCTTGAGCCACACCCTATTATCCGCAAGGGGATCCTCAGCCTGAAAGATTCAATAGAACTTTGCTGAACAGGTTAGGAACCCTATCCACAGAGAAGAAACACTGGGGAAACCATATTGCCACCGTGGTACATGCTTACAACAGTACTGCAAGTGATGCATCTGGGTATGCACCGTACCGACTTATGTTTGGATGAGAAGCTTGACTTCTGATTGATCTGGTTTTTGGAACATCTGCTGATGATACCTCTTTGACTTCCCATAAGGGTTATGTGGACTGTTTACGAAAGAATCTGAAGGAAGCTTATGAGAAGGCTATGCAGCATACTGTTACTCGAGAATTGAGATAATTATCTCAACCTTTGTACCTGTTTGACAATTGACTGGATATGGATTATGTAATTTTGGATTTATGAACTTGTATTTTACTTCCATGTAAGTTATTCCAATAAACATTCACGGTTGTTCACTGCCTATTCCGGAGTGCCGTCACCTTTTTCGATCCTATCTCCTGAATGGCTCACGGACTGGACGAGCACCTGGGGACATCGGTGAAGTGATGATCCTGGAGCGGTTTTTCCCTTGCTATGTCTAAGAAGAAACATCCACCCACCTAAAAGACTTACTTATGACACATTGGGGGAGAGCTCTGACAGATTAATTTCCACTATTCAAAGGCCTGATTCTATACCTGACCCTGTTGCCATCATTTGGGTGAAGGATGACATCACTGTGACCACTGACACCACTGGGTGTCACACGGCTATTGTCCTGGCCTGTCAAAAAACTGATTATGAGCTAACTGAAAATGTATACAACTGGTTTAAGCAAAATCCAGATGTTTGCCAATACTTGTTGAATGTGAAAAATGGTTAATGTTGACTAATTTCTTTTCTTTCAGTAGTAGTTGAGAATTCCTACATCTTTGGGGACCAAAGACTTTAAGTGGGGGGAGAGTGTAGCCAGGAGCTGGATATTTACATTCTCTGCAATCAAAAGACATTTTGTGCTATTAATTGCAATACAGCGGTTTCCTCTAGTCTTCCAGTTTAGCTGACCTGTGACTCTGGTAATAAGAGAGCCGTACTGTAAGGGCCATGAATGTAAGGGTAGGTGAGCATGTGGCCAATATTGTTAAAGGGCTTCCTAAGCACTCAGTTTCTCTGCATTACTTTGAAAATCACAATAAGGATTCGGCGGGCACTTCAATAGTGGCTATTGACCGATTTACTCCACATTGGAGGGGTAGTTTCGTCAAGGAGGGAGATCTCCCGACTTGAGACCCGCTGGATCTTCGATTTAAAGAGTTATACACCTTATGGAATGAATGTAGACTGGGACGTCAACTGTTTCATTAACAATGGATATCTGTATGCCCTAGTATTTTCCCATTCTATGGGGTTTCTGTTACTATTTTTGCACCTTTTTATAGAGGCTTTGGTCCTTTTCCACCATTTTAAAGATATCTATATATGTGTTTCGGTAATTTTTTATAATGTGTATTAATAGGATTCTATATGAACATTATCCTCCACTATAGGGGTATATGAGATCTCTATATTTGTTAGTGAATCCTATTGTATTTATCATACTCCTATCACTAGGTTGAGTATGAGTTTTTTTATATCATTTTTAAAAAAAAGAAAAGATATGGTTTTTATTACATAGTTGTTTAATTGTCTTAATCAGATATTAGCTTTGATCTTGCACAATTTGTTTTTATGTCATAATGTGTTTACCATTGATTTAGTTTTCTCTCCGCTGCTTAGGCTATAATTGGAGAGATCATTGCTACAATGCAGTGGTGGTGGCCTCCAATAGACTAGTTTATGTCGTTGGTGCACAACGCTGACACTTTCTCATGTCCCTCTAGGTGTCAGCAATAGACATGCTATGTGGCATGACTCGCTGATTGGCTGCTGCCTTCCATGCATGGAACGCATCAGCTGTGACGCGATGCGCTCCACGAACCACTTCCGATTTCCTTATTTCCGTTTCCTGTGCATGGAACGCACCGGCGGTGACGCAATGCTTTCCACAGGCTAATTTCCTGTGTTTGGTAATTTATACTGCGTGCTGTGGGGACGGGTCACACCTCTGAAGAAATCCTATCGGATGAAACCGGTCAGGTGACGCTGTCCTGCACCCAGCACGCGATATGTACACAACACTGGCTTTTATTCAAGTGTCTTGCTGTAAGTAGTGCCTGTAATAAAAATTGCTTTTTTATACCTGGCGGGCTTCACTATTGTCCCTTCCTTTCTTTGTCCGGGTCTTTGACATGGTGCGTAATGAGGCATGGTGAAGAGGCTACCTACATTAGTGGAAACTGTCAGGATTCTCTGTTGAGGATGACTGAGAGGGGTTCCGGCCAGAATGTCTATGTGGTGATTACCTGGTTGCTCATCTGAAGCTCAGGACGACGAGTAGGGCTCATTTACATTCATGTTGCTGTTTGATTTTTGTCTGGTAAGGAGACTTGCAAGGCACTGTGGTGTGATTCCTCCAGCTTTATGAACACAGACTGGTGTGCGAACTTTCATTGGACTATCATATGGACTGTGTATTTGCTATATTAATTTTTTAGCACTGCATTCCCGTTTTATAATAAGAGAGCAATGCATCTTGGGACATGTAGTTCACTTGCAAGGATTTGCCCCCTGACTGCACTTAGATGAAACTACAACTACCAGCGGGCTGATGGAAAAAAAGATACAAAATGCGGTAACTCGCGCCTAGGACCATTTCGTTTACAGCCATTTCCATTTAAAAAAAATAAATACATTTCTTTAAAAAAACGCTCTTAGACGCAAACGCTGCTAAACGCCGCATGCAAAACGTGTCAAAACGACCGTTTTAGACGTTGGCTTCTAGCTGTCAAAATAAATCGTTCAGGGGAGGTTAACATAGCGTCCCGTGTAAATGGAGCCTAAAAGGATCAGAATGAACACCAAGCAGGAATCATTTTCCAAAGTGGGCCGGGAAGGGCAGCTCAGTTATTTCTCCCATGACAGGTTCAAAGAGTACAAAAAAATCACCTAAGGCTCCTTTCACACTGAGGCGTTTTATAGATGCTATTTAACTAAAAATAGCATCTGTAAAGCGCCTCAAAAATCCCCCCCAATCCACCCCAATGTGAAAGCCCTGAGTGCTTTCACACAGGGGGGGGGGGGGTGCGCTTGCAGGACGTTACAAAAAGTCCTGCAAGTAGCATCTTTGGGGCGGTGAGGGGAGTGGTAATATACCGCTCCTCTACCGCCCCTGCAATTGAAATGAAGGGCAAGCGCTTCCGAAGCGCCTGCACACCGCCTTGGTAGTGCTGAGCGCCGGCACTTTTAACCCCTTGTGGGGGGTTAAAAGCGCGGCACTCCCGCCCGCATAGCGGAGCCATATCGTTGGTAAAACGCAGCTAAAACTAGGGGGGTTTTACCGCGGCTGCCGCTTCAGTGTGAAAGTAGCCTTAGGGCTTTGTAAAGTAGAAGGTTTTTCCAATTAAACATATATAAAGCATTGTTTCAGACTAAAATAGAAAAAATAACTTTCAATAATGTAAGGTTTCTAGGCATTTAAAAACTGTCCTTTTAATTAATCGAGTTGTGCATGCATGATGAGCTTTAACTTGGTGGTGTAATCTAGTAAAGAACTGTCAGATTACTTGCAGCTGTCTGGGGGAGATTGATGGCACTGTAATGGGCAATAAAGCACAGACTGAAAGTCTTCTGTTCATGTCGCAGTTAAAAAAACAAAATGTGCATCACAGATGTCTATGTCACTGTACCACCCTGTGATAGACAGGAGTATGTATAACAGACTTCTGTAGTAAACTATCCCAGCATAGTTGGACATTGTTCTTGCATCTGTTGCCACTATTTTTTTTCTTTAGGAAGCGTTTATCATCATAACCACTACACTTTTCATCCATCCTATAAGATTACTGCACTGATTATTTTTACACACCAATAAAAAGAAAAGTAGCAGTGGATTTAAAGTAGGTTTAATGAACATCTATACCAAAAGGAGAAAAATGTAATAGGTCCGCTTGCCGACCAAGCCTTTTCTGCACCTTTTGTTTACAAGTTTATTTAGTTTTTGCTAGAAAATTACTTTATATGTATAAAGTAATTATATGTATTTTTTTTTTAGCAGAGACTCTAGAGAATAAAAATGGCAAAAGTTGCAATATTTTATGTCGCACAATATGTCGCACAATATTTGCACAGCATTTTTTCAAACGCAATTTTTTTGGAAAAAATACACTTTAGTCTTAATGCAAAAAAAACAAACAAAAAAAAACACACAATTTTTTTGTAAAATATAAAAGATGAGGAACTCCTTGTGTTCCCCTCCGCTCAATGAAATTGTACAACATGAACGCACAAAAGCCATTCTACAGCAAACACAAGCTGCAACTCAGCATCGCGGTAAGACAACGGCTTCCAGAATATACCCCTCACCATACCCCCTGGCCACAGCCCCATAGACACTTTCTCAAGGCGGTTACTGGCCTCGCTAGCAACCCTTTCCCGTACTTTTAGGTAGAGGGCGCTTTTGAGGGAAAACCTACACCCTTTCCCCCCCCCGCAACAACAGGCCCCCTTCCCCTGATGGCTTGCTTCCCCCCACCCCCAGCCCAACCCCTTCCCACACCCCCCACCCCAACCCCTTCCCACACCCCCCACCCCCTTCTGTTACTCCTTTAACGACACACTCTTCTAGGTAGTCTCTCCAGGGTGAATACCCCCCACTGAACGCGCTGGTCGTGATTCTGCGCACTTTTACATCCCTGGGAGGGAAAATACATCCCCTAGATTACAAAGTGAGCATTAAGACCAATAAGAGTACAATACTCAACAACTTTGTCAACATATTGAATAATGAAACTTACACCATTCTGCTTCTGTATGTCTATATTGTATAAGACACCCAAATATGTATCGCTTGTCATCTGTCATACTTAATAAAGCTTTTTTGGAAAAAAAAAAAAAAAAAAGAAGACGAGGTTACGCTAAATAAATAGATACCCGACATGTCACGTTTTAAAATTGCACACGCTTATGGAATGGCGACAAACTACGATATGTAAACATCTCCATAGGTGACACTTTAAAAATTGTTACAGGTTACCAGTTTAGAGTTACAGAGGTAGTCTAGCACTAGATTTTTTGTTGTCCTGCAAATGCTTGCAGCGATACCTCACGTGTGGTGCGAACACTGTTTGCATATGCGTGCGCGACGTAGACATGTGTATGCTTCTGCGCACGAGAGCAGAGGGATGGGGGCGCTTTACATTTTTTCTTATTTATTTTGTTATTTTTACACTGACCCTTTAATTTTTTTCTGGATCACTTTTATTCCTATTACAAGGAATGTAAACATCCCTTGTAATAGAAATAAGGAATGACAGGTCCTCCTCCTCCGTATGAATAGATCTGGGGGTCCATAAGCCCCCAAATCTCTCCTCTACCTTTAAAAGCAAAAAGTGAATTTGTTCTACTTCCGCCCTAGACCTGAAGTGACAGAAAGACGTCATGATGTTGTTCCGGTCCTCCAAGACCATAGCAGTGATCTGGTCCCTGGGAACCTCTATGGCCAGTTGCACGACCCACTGGATCGTTTCTCAGGTGCACCGGTTAAAACGGTAAGACCGAGAAACACCGGCAGGCAGGCTAATTAACCGCTTGGACCACTGAGAAAATCAGTCTCAAGCCGTAACCCCATTAAACCATTTGCAAACTGCAACATATATGTACGTATTGTGGACGACAAGTGGATATTGCAGCTTACCGGTCTTTAGGTGTGGCGGCTGCATTTGTTTTTATTTTTCAGGTAAACTACTTCAGCCCCGGAAGGATTTGCCCCCTTCCTGACCAGAGTATTTTTTGTGGTACGGCACTGCGTCGTTTTAACTGACAATTGTGCGGTCGTGTGACGTTGTACCCAAACAAAATGGATGTCTTTTTTTTCACCACAAATAGAGCTTTCTTTTGGTGGTATTTGATCCACTCTGCTTTTTTTTTTTTTTTTTTGCGCTATAAAGCAAAAAAAAAAAAAAAGTGTGACAATTTTGAAATATATATATTGGTTTACGCAAAAGTTATAGCATCTACACATGCCCAATAGGGTTTAGGTCTGGAGACATGCTTGGCCAGTCCATCACCTTTACCCTCAGCTTCTTTAGCATGGCAATGGTCGTCTTGGAGGTGTGTTTGGGGTCGTTATGTTGCAATACTGCCCTGCAGCCCAGTCTCCGAAGGGAGGGGATCAGGCTTTGCTTCAGTATGTCACAGTACATGTTAGCATTCATGGTTCCATCAATGAACTGTAGCTCCCAAGTGCCGGCAGCACTCGTGCAACCCCAGACCATGACACTCCCACCACCATGCTTGACTGTAGGCAAGACACACTTGTCTTTGTACTCCCCACCAGGTTGCCGCCACACGTGCTTGACACCATCTGAACCAAATAAGTTTATCTTGGTCTCATCAGACCACAGGACATGGTTCCAGTAATCCATGTCTTTAGTCTGCTTGTATTCAGCAAACTGTTTGCAGGCTTTCTTGTGCATCATCTTTAGAAGAGGCTTCCTTCTGGGGCGACAGCCATGCAGACCAATTTGATGCAGTGTATGGTCTGAGGACTGACAGACTGACCCCCATGCCTTCAACCTCTGCAGCCATGTTGGCGGCACTCATACGTCTATTTCCCAAAGACAACCTCTGGATATGATGACGATTGGCATTACTTGTGCAATTCTATCTTGCATTAGAGCAACATGCTCAATCACACTCCGGTGGGGAGAACTCTCACTTTCCCAAGTTTCCTTGGCGATATCCAACAGCCCTCTTGGGTGTCTCCCATAGAGAAACTCGAAGGGCGAGAACCCGGTAGAGGATTGTGGTACTTCCCAAATAGCAATCATCAGGTAGGGTATTAAACAGTCCCAATCCTTTCCATCTCGATCCACCACCTTTTTTAACATTTGTTTTAGGGTTTTGTTGAACCTTTCAACCAACCCATCTGTTTGAGGGTGATACACGGCTGTACGTAATTGTGTCACTTTGAACAACTTGCACAACTCTTTTATTACCCTGGACATAAATGGGGTAGCCTGGTCTGTAAGCAATTCCTTACATATACCCACACGGCTGAAGACCAGAAATAGCTCTTTGGCTATCATCTTGGCGGAGGTATTTCTGAGAGGGATCGCTTCTGGATAGCGGGTGTCATAGTCCATTATGACCAAAATGTACTGATGCCCCCTAGCAGACTTTATTATCGGGCCTACCAAATCCATTGCGATCCTCTCAAAGGGAACCTCAATGATGGGGAGAGGAACCAGTGGGTTACGGAAATGCGACAAAGGTGCCGACTTCTGACACACAGGGCAGGAGGAACAATAATTTTCTATTTCCCTCATGACCCCAGGCCAATAGAACCTTTGCAATACTCTCTGCTTTTCTCTGCCCCCAAATGACCTCCCAAAATGTGCCCATGGGCTAATTCCAATACCAACTTCCTATATGGTGTGGGTACCACAAGTTACTCAATGGTTTCATCCGCCTTTTGGGCAACCCGATACAACAGATCCCTTTCCACCATAAAGTATGGGTAACTGCAGGACTGATCTGGGTTCGCTAATTCACCATCTTTCTTTACCACATTTTCCCCCCGACTTTATCAGGGTGGGGTCCTTTACCTGTACTGTGGCATAATTTTCCCTGTGAATCTCTAAATCAGAGAACTCTACAGACGGCATGTTTTCGTCTGAAGATGTTGGTTCCTCCCCGGGTTCCCGAGTGTCTCCAGCCAACACCGACAAGGGAAAATCTGGAGAGGTCTCACCATTCTCCGAGGATACCTGGGATTCCTCTTCCTGGCCTCTAGGGGCCTATGTGGGGGGTTCAGGACCATCCCAGAGTTCCCAGAATTTTGGAAAATCCCTCCCCACAATAGCATCATGTGGTAAGTGAGGCACCAACCCCACCTGATGAGTTATGTTACCTTTGGGGGTCTCAAAAAACACTTTAGCCACCGGATACGCTCTGGTGTCCCCAGCAGCAGAATATTAGCATGCATAAAAAAGTGATATACTCCAGGGATAAAACTATAATCCTACCACTTTATAAAGTTTTGGTTAGACCTCATCTAGAGTATTCTGTCCAGTTCTGGGCACCAGTCCTCAGAAGGGATGTGCTGGAACTGGAGAGAGTCAAAAGAAGGGCAACAAAACTAATAAGGGGACTCTAGGACCTGGATTACAAGGAATGACTGCAAACGCTAAATCTAGAGAAACGACGCTTGAGAGGAGATATGATAGCGATTTACAAATACCTCAGTGCTGATCCCAGCATAGGAAAAAACGATTCAGTCTCAAGGAGTGTAAGAGAACACTGGGTTACACAATGAGACTGGAGGAGAAGCAGTTTAACCTTAAACTGTGTAGGGGGTTTTTCACTGTCAGGGCAATAAGGATGTGGAACTCTCTTCCACAATTGGTGGTTGCTGCAGGCAGTATATATATTTTTGAAAGACTCTTGGCTGTGCATCTTAAAGAACACAACATACAGGGACTTTTGTCTTTATTCAACCTTACCTACTATGTAAGTGGGCAAACGCTGGCTTGCAGAAGTAAGCAAACTGTGAAAGTAAATTACCCAGGGTGGGAGGCCAATTAATTAGAGAGCGCCTGTGTCGCCCGTGCTGTGATTAGTGACAGCACAAGCCAATCAGCGGGTGCCGGGCAATGATTGACCTCTGGCACCCGCTAATCGGCAAGGAAGAAGACAGGACAGAGCTCTATCAATGTAAACAATACAGAGCTCTGTCCTGTCAGATAGGAGAAGGGGAAATTGGGGAAAAAATGGGACTGATTGAAGCCATGGCCCAGTAAGGCCGCTTCCATCCCTGGCACTTCACAAGGGGAACAATTGGGTTTTGGGACTTTACATGACACACATACTGGGAATCACATAATTGATGGATAATAATAAAATTTATTATAAGAGATACTTAAGCAGTTAATATATATACAAGTAATCCAAATTCCACTAGTACAATAATTAGATAATATAATAATGTTGATACAAAGGTTGGTTACATGATAAACAATACCCCAATCCATCAAATTCATATATGTACATAGTATATACAGTTAACATTCTGCATGGTCTATGACCCCAACCGAGAGGTTTGGCAGGTAAATTAACTAGGTGATGGTAAAAAATAAAATGCATAATGTAACACGGCAGCTGGTGGCTCTACGCGCAGGGCCGGCCCTACCATGGGTCCGGGTGGGTCCATGGGACCCAAGCGGCAATTTGCGAGGAGGCAATTCAGGGGTGGACTGGGCTGGAGGGATCATGCTAGGAGCTTCAGTATGCAGTGCAGCTTCTCTGCTGCTGCCGAAGCTACAGGCTTTGTATTGTTGCTGTCGGTCTGCTCACCACCTGTAGCACAGAGCCGGGCTTTGGAGCACTTCCTTTGGCTCTGCCGCTGGCTGTGATAGGTTACGTTTGTGGGCGGGGACAGAAGTCCTCCGGCGGCCGCTGCCGCTCCATCCTCCGGATCATCCCTGGCTGGTGTCAGTGTGTGGGCAGCAGCGGGTGACAGTTAACCTGGTGCAGCTGCCCTGGAAGATGGGATCTGCACACTGCTCTGTCCAGCTTTGCCTGAGCCTGCCTATAACACACACTGTTTCATTTCTCCCGCCCTTCTCTCCATGCCCGAGTGCCCATGTGCTGCATCTGGAGGATGGGGGTCGGAAGGATTAAACAAGCAGCCCCCCCCCCTACGACCTTCCAAGTGTGTGAGCTCAGCCCTGTCACCAGACCCTGACCTCTCTCTCCTTCCCTGTCCCCCCTCTCTGCGCCCCTCCGACTCCCTGTCCCCCCTCTCTGCCCCCTCCCCCCT
>BLSH010115257.1:747893-760358 GCA_018402905.1 Glandirana rugosa
CTTACGTCAGAGTCCCAACTACCCCTTAAGTTGCCACCCCCACTAAACAGGACACTTACCAACCACAATCGTAAATTTAGTAGGGCTGTGGTACGAACTATACACAGTCCTACTAGTTTAGTGTTATAAAGATAATGATGTAACATTATGTATTACTTTATCAAGTTGAGTGGTATTACGTTAACAGTGAACGGTGACAGTGGATGGTATTCTACGTCGTACAGTAAAAGGTGACAACGGAGAGTGGTCTACGTCACAATGAACGGTGGTAATGGACGGTGGTCTACGTCGCGCAGTGGTCTACATCGCGTAGCGAACAGTGGTCTACGACGTACAGTGAAAGGTGGTAGCGAATGACACATATCAAGCATGGTGTCGGGATGATTTAAATGCTAACACCAACCATTCACAGGACAAATCACCCCCACCGTTGAATTCCCCATCAACCCTGAGACTGCATTCCCCTCCTGGTCCTTGGTAAAATTGTCCCTGAATGGCAGTTTGGAAATTTGGTCACCCTACGGGGCACAGATTTGCAAATTCCCCCCAGGCCACTCTAATGCCCCATGCAAAGGCTACACCGCTTTCCTCAGGCTGTGCACACCCTCCATCCCCTCCCTGGCTCAGCCAATGGCAGGCAGGCGTCAGTAGCTGAGCAGGCTTCTCAGCTCACTCCACATGGAAAAGATAGTTTCGGGTGCAAAAGTTTGTAGGCTGTCGAGCAGGTGGTGGTGATGGAGGTCAGGGCCGGCGGGCTGCTTGTTGACCTCGCCAGCCTGTGTATGTTTCGCCTGGGCCAGACCTGGGCACTTGCACAAAGGTGGCTGCAGTTCCAGGGCTTCTGATTGGTTCCATGGCATAAACTTACTAGAGAGCATGACCAGCTGCTGTATTAGGTATGTGAGGGGGAGCGCCTGGTTTAAATTGCCACTGCTGATGTGAAGGGGAACTCCTAATGTGAAGGAGGGGACTTCTGATGTAAAGAGGGATTCTAACATAAAGGTAGACCCCTGATGTTCAGTAGGAGGCTATTGTTTTAAAGAGGGGCTCTGATGTTAAAGGGGGACTTCTGATGGAAAGTGGGACCCCTAATGTAAAGGGGGTGGGGCTTCTGATGTAAAAGGAGACTCTTGATGCTAAGTATGGAGCTCCTGATGTTAAGGGGGGCTCCTGATGGGAAATAGGGGTGTTTTTGCAGTTGCATGTAAATCTGACTTCCTGATAAATTGAATTTCAGTTTGAATTATCATAGTATAAAATAATGGATGTGAGGGCCTTTTGGTGGGCGTGATTTTTTTTTGGGGGGGCAGCATTTCATTCTTGGACCCAGGCAGCACAATGTCTTGGGCCAGCCCTGTCTACGCGTTTCGTGACCCTATGTCACTTGTCAGGAGCAGGCAGGTGATAAATCTAAAAAAGGGAGATTAATGGGTAATCTGCTGGTTAGCAGCACTGGGGTTAGATACCCCCCGCAAAACAGCACAACCCCAACTTACAGCATATATGAACTGGCGGTCCAACACCGGGGCACGCAGGCCACACAGGGACATCACAGCCGGGAGCTGAGGCAGGCGATAGGGCGGCAGCACCAATACAGGCCCCAACATGTGTGGGCAGGGGCATATCCAGCCTGGCAACCTAGTGAATATTAAGGCAAGGTGATAGTGAATGGATATGGAAGAATATTGAGGGTAGGGGGATATGTGCGTGAGGGCAAGATTGGAAAATTAAATTGAGAAGGTGAGGATAGGAATCAGTGAGGAAGGGGGAGAGACATGATGTGAAGATAAAGAGGGGGGCTGAGAATGACCAGTTCACTGGAGTAACTGTGATGGGGATGTACCTGAATGAAATGAAGAGCTGGAATGCACATGATGGGTCATTGGGATGTATGTCCATCTGGAGTTGCCCGGTCCCACCACCCGTGACGTCATATATAGGCGCCGCCGCCAATCAACCCACCAACGTCATACGCGCGGGAGCGGAGGAGGCGGCAAGACCCGGGCAAGGATTGTCCGGGAATAGGCGCACAGCCCTACATTGCACCCACGAGCATGGAAACCCCCCCCGGGGGGCGCAGGCGCACAAGGGCAACGCCGAACGCCGGAGGGGGTAGCATGACGTTGACACGCAGCGAGGAAGAACTCCCCCCCCCCTGCTCCCAAGAAAGGGACGGGGGCGGAGGGAACCCCCAGTGCGCGTCACAGCTCCCGGCCATGTGAACACCGAGCAGCACAACAAGCTTCGGCAAAGCACCACCAGACACAAGAGCCGGAGGTTAGAGGGTTGCTCCCTTATGTGCCATTTTTTCCCCCTCCAAAGCAGGGGATAAAAACTGGCACATCCCTTAGTAAAAGCACCTCACAGTACACACAAACACTGGTTAGGCACACATTTAACCCTTTGATCACTCTAGATGTTAAGCAAAGCAAAGCAGGGAATAAAATCCATTACTTGCCTTAGTAAAAGCATCTAACACAGTACACGAAAAATCACTGGCTAGGCACTGTAAACCCTTCGCTCACCCTATATGTTTAACCCCTTCCCAGCCAGTGTCATTAGTACAGTGACAGTGCATATTTTTAGCACTGATCACTATATTAGTGTCACTGGTTCCCACAGTGTTAAAAGTGTCAGTGTCAGACTGCCCGCCATACTATCGCAGTCCCGCTATAAGTTACTAATTGCCGCCATTACTAGTATAAAAAAATAATTGAATTAAAATTCCAGTATACACACACCATAACTTGTAGACACTATAACTTTTGCGCAAACCAATCAATATGCGCTAATCGGGATTTTTTTTAACCAAAAATATGTAACAGAACACATATTGGCCTAAATTTATAAAGAAAGAAATTAGATTTTTTATTGGATAGGTTTTAGAGCAGAAAGTAAACAATATTTGGGTTTTTTCCCCTTCAATAAAGCTTTCCTATTCTTATTGGAGGCTAAGTTTACACATCAGTTTCAACTGATGCTTTGAACATACGGACGACAGCCTCTATAGCTAGTAAAACCATCATTTGTTTATCCATTGCATAAGGGACATTTTCAAGAAGAAAATAAAAAAAAAATAGAGTAATGTTTTCCTTGTCCCTACATCAAATAAAATGCTCTGAACATAGAGACAATAGAACTAACCTTGTTAGAGGGAAGCCTGCTACTGATACAGGGGAGGATATAAGGCCTCTGTGGAGAACCACATCCTCATAGCAGAACATGAAGCTTGCTGTGTATATAATCGGTGGAAGTCAGGAAGGAGGCAGCTATAGTGGGTCTTGGAATTTTTGACAGACAAAAGACCTTTTCCCCAGTGGTACAGAACACATGGTCCATGGAACCCAGTGAGCACAGGGGCTGGACGACAACGGAATAAAGCATGATGATCTAGGGCAGGGACGTCATACTCAATGTCATTGTAGGCCGCATCAGCATTATAGTTGCCCACAAAGGGTCAGTTGTATCTGTAAGACTATAGAAATTTATCCAGGGCTTTTTTTCTCAAAGAATAGGTGCAGGAACTCAACCATGCCCCCCCCCGCAAAACTACATTGAATGGTGGGTGCGGCCCAAATTAGTGGGAGAAACTTAAAGGGGCAAGAAACACTAGAAGTGAGTTATTGCTCAGGGAAACGCCATGTACAGAGTGCAGTTTCAGGGGTTCCCTATGCACAAAGTTCAGGGTTCAGGGGTGTGCAGGGTTCAGCTTTCTAACACAAGCTGACCACATCTCACTTCCCCCTCCTCCTCAGCTCTGACCTGTTCCCCACTCTCCCCCATCTTTGCAAACATTTCAAGCCCTCACCCCCCCCCCCCCCAAAAAAAAAAAAATACCTTCTGGCAGTGTGGGCAGCTTTGCCTCTCTCTCTCCAACTTGCAGGGAGATCATTTGTCTGCATCTGTGCACCAAGTCACAGGAAGGGGATCACAGTGCAGCTTGCCACGTGATACCCCATCCCACACTGCATCTGCATCTCCCTTATTGTCCCTGCCATGAGTGCAGGGCAGGCAGAGACCTGTGAGAGCCACCGAGGAAAAAAAAACTGCCCTTATAAACACAGAAGGCTTTTGTATTTACAAGTGGCACGCGTGAGTGGAGGGGGAGAGCAGGAGGTGGCGGAACAGAGATCCACCACATTCTGATTGAAAGAAAGCTCTGAGAGCAAGGGCAACATGAAATGGCCTGATGGGCCAGATTTGGTCTGTGGGTCTTGTGTTTGAGGCGTGGTTTAGGGTAACACAGCCATCATATCACACATTTTTCTGCCAGCCACCCACTCGCACACAGAGCCCCTAGCTATGTCTGCTGTCTGCTGTCTCCCCTGGTCTTTGCCCCCAGACTTACGCTTTCTAGTGCAGTAAGGGGAGCCCCTCCTTGGGCACCTTAAGCCACTGAGAAATGCACTTCATCAATCCATCACACTTGACCAGCATACTTGGGATTTTGTTTCCCCCTCCAAAGCAGGGGATAAAAACTGGCACATCCCTTAGTAAAAGCACCTCACAGTACACACAAACACTGGTTAGGCACACATTTAACCCTTTGATCACCCTAGATGTTAAACAAAGCAAAGCAGGGAATAAAATCCATTACTTGCCTTAGTAAAAGAATCTAACACAGTACACGAAAAAACACTGGCTAGGTGTAAACCCTTTGCTCACCCTATATGTTTAACCCCTTCCCAGCCAGTGTTTTTTACTGAGTTGGGCAGAGATCCAGTGAGAGCTGGAGGACTCACAGGCATTACAGAAACTCCTCCCCCCCCATTTCTAGAATTTGCTGGAACCTTCTATAAATATGCGAGGGGAGGTAAAGTGGAGCTGCCGGGACCTTCCCAAAACCACAGCGGTGTCCTGGCCAGGTGGGAACAAGGAGGACAGTGGGAGAACACTGCCAGGCAAGTCTCCAGGAGGAACAGGAACAGCCAAGGGGGCTGGTGAGTGACTCACAGGAGGACTGGAAGGCACACCTGAGACGACTGGGATGGAGCAGAGCCAGTCGTGAAGACTCTGGCGGCATGGCAGTGGAAAGGGGCAGCTGCAGCCAGGAGGGCTGACAGTGCCTGAAGTGGTGGTACTGGGAGCAGTAGCCACATGTAGGACGGCTGGCACTCAGGACTAACATATTTTTGCTACACCATAGGGGCCCATGGTCCCTGCCTACAAAGGGCATTTTCTTTGGGCCTGACAGAGCCAGTGTCAGGTCCCCACAACAGTGCAAGCTGGTCCTGAGAGTGATCGTCTGCAAGAAAGTGTATGTGCTGGAGGTTGAGGAGAAGAGATTGTATACACTGAAGTGTATTAGGTAAGTCCTAACCAAGTTTCTTCAATCAAGTGGGCATCCCATATGTACCCTATTCCAATCCAAATTCTATTCCGCCAATAAAGCAAAAAAAAAGTGCAAGGACTGCTTCTTGACTCTGTGTGTCTGAAGATTTGTGCGCCTGGCTGTGCAGGTAGGGTTGCTCATCCCTTTAAACTCGAACACATTAATTTCACAGGTTCTGTGGCTGATTAAGATATTAATTAAAATCACTTAGTGCCTTATCTTCATTAAATTAGCCTCAGAACCTGTGTAATGCATATGTGTTCGGGTTTAAAGGGATGAGGTGGCAACCCTATGTGCAGGGTGGGAGACGAATCACCAGCAGCCCCTATGGGGGTAGCGCTACACCAGCTTGAGGAGAAAGGACAAGTGTGGGGAGCTGCTGGCTGTTGGGCTAATCAGAGAGAGGAAACTGAAAGAGGAGAACATACACCCTGTACCTCCTCCGAGCATTTTACTTCTCCCCAGTGCCAACTTCCCACTTATAGCTGACAGAATAATGCTCCAGTCAGCCAATAACAACAGAGCCGGAATTGTGTGCAGTCGTCCCCATCCCTCTTGGGGCCCATGTGCACAGCACACACTGCCACATTTGGGATATTCCATAGCTCCCAAGTGTCTCTGATTTTGAAGGGACTATCCCTGATTTGGAACAAAGTCCCTCTTTACTCCTTATTTGTCCCTCAATTTTGTCTGATCTATATAGTTGTATATAAAATGCCGTATCTTCTTTCAAAACTGGTTTTACATTGCTAAACTTTTCATCCAATTTCTATATTGCTGCGTTTGTAAATTTCAAAAGCCAGTACAAAGGAATAGTAATGGTGAAAAAAAAAAAAAAAAAAAAAAAAAGAAGAACTTGTGGGTTGCACCAAAATTGTTTTTGTACAATTCTCCTTTAACCACTTCCTTACTGGGCACTTAAACCCCCCTCCTGCCCAGACCAATTTTCAGGTTTCAGCGCTGTCGCATTTTGAATGACAATTGCGCGGTCGTGCGACATTGTACCCAAATAAAATTGATGTCCTTTTTTCCCCACAAATAGAGCTTTCTTTTGGTGGTATTTGATCACCTCTGCGGTTTTTATTTTTTGCGCTATGAACAAAACCAAGAGCGACAATTTTGAAAAAAGAACAATATTTTTTACTTTTTGCTCCAATAAATATCCCAAAATAAAAAAAAAAAAAAAAAAATTTATTGGGTTTGGCCGATTTATATTCTTCTACATATTTTTGGTAAAAAAAAAAAAATCGCAATTGGCGTTTATTGATTGGTTTGCGCAAAAGTTATCGCGTCTACAAACTATGGGAATTGATTTATGGCGTTTTTATTATTATTATTTTTTTACTAGTAATGGCGGCGATCTTCGATTTTTATCGGGACTTTGATATCCGGGCGGACATGTCGGTCATTTTTGACACTTTTTTGGGACCAATGACATTTATTCAGCGATCAGAAATGTAAATGTCCACTGATTACTGTATAAATGTCATTGGCAGTGAAGGGGTTAACCAGCAGGGGGCAGTGAAGGGGTTAAATATGTTCCCTGGGTGTGTTCTAACTGTGGGGGGGCAGGGCTGGCCGGGACATAACAGATCTAACTGATCCCAGTGACAGGGATCAGTAGATCTGTTTGTCCCCTGTCACAGAACGGGGAACCGCCGTGTTTACATCGGCGATTCCCCGTTCTACTGCTCTGTAAGGCGATCGCGGGTCAGGAGCGGACATCGAGTCCGCCCGACCCGCGGGCAGGCCCACGCAACGTGCGGCGGCGGCGCGCGCGCGCCGCCGCCCAGTGCGCGCAGGGGGCGTATAAAGGGGTGGACGTCCATGGACGTCCACCCGGATTTTCAGGTCCGCGCTGTTGACGTCTTTTGTCAATAGCGCGGACCTGTACAGGTTAAGGGTGTGCATCCTATGCCTACATACTTTTGGTATGGATATGCTAGTGCATAGTTTTTATGCTACAGTACATGGGCACAGGACAGGTTCACTGCTGATGAACAAGGAGTGTCCATGACTAGGGTAGCTCAGAGGTCGCCACTAAACTACCCAACACCCCTATACACTCCACCCCCCTTTTGCCCAATAAAATGCATAACACCATGTGGAGTTAAAATGGCCGTCAGGCCTTTTATTAAACAAAATGAGTAATAAACAACAAATGCATAACATTAACATTAAACCACAGATAGCTGTTCCCAGCTACAAAACACGGCCTCGGGGACAATACCAAGTAATTAACATTAAACCAAATATAGATGTCCCCAGCCGCATAACACAGCCTTGGGGACAATAACACTTTATCACAGACCTTACCGGTCTACCAGTACCTGGTCTCTCATTGGACCAACCAGAGGACACCATACCGACGATGGTTCCCACTTGATCCCACCAACAGATTTTAACCCCATCCAAGGGGTCCTAACCTCCATCTACATACTTACCTACCTCCAACCTACTTCCACTATCCCCAGGGAGGGAGGGCGGGACGTTAATCCGGGGTTTTCCACAGGCTTCCTTTATATGGAAGCCATGATCACTCCCCTCCCCCAGCCAGCCCAGCACCAATACAGTTAGAACACAGTGAGGGAACACAGTTAACCCTTAGAGCGCCTCCAGGTTAACCCCTTCACTGCCAATGGCATTTACTCAGTAATCGTTTTTCACATTTTTATAGCACTGATCACTGTATAAATGCCAATGGTCCCAAAAAAGTATTAAAATGGTCCGACATGTCCGCTGCAATATCGCAGTACCGCTAAAAATCGCAGATTGCCGCCATTACTAGTAAAAAATAAAAACCCCAGAAATTAATTCTCATCATCCGTAAACGTGGCAACTTTTGCGCAAACCAATCAAAAACGCCTATTGCGATTTTTTAACCAAAAATACGAGGAAGAATATAAAATCGGCCAAAACCGATGAAAAAAACGTTTTGTTTTTTTTTGGATTTGTATTTTAGCAAAAAGTAAAAAAAATGTATTTTTTTGCAAAATGGTCGCTCTTTTTTTATTCATAGTGACGATCAGAAATGATGCAGAGGGGATCAAATACCACCCAAAAAAAGCTCTATTTGTGGGGAAAAAAGGACACAAATTTTGTTTGGGTACAACGTCGCACGACCGCGCAATTGTCAGTTAAAACGACGCAGTGCCGAATCGCAAAAAGTGCTCTGGTCCTAAAGTGTGAAATCCTTCTGGGGCTGAAGTGGCTAAACTATGTGCTGTGCCGTGATCATCATGATGATGATGATCATGCATGAGATGCTAGTTTACACGTTTGTTTTCTTCAAGCAGCTGCATGCAAGGTGAAGATCTCCTAAACCGTAAAGGATTAAGAGATATTAATTTTACCTACAGGTAAGCTTTATTATAGGCCTTATTATAGGCTTACCTGTAGGTAAAAATGTCCAAGAGAGATATACAACTGCTTTAAAGACAAAGCTAAAGTCCCATACACATGATCAGAAAATCAGACTAAAAATACCATTTTCAAAGCGATTGTGCGATAATCTGATAGTCTGTTAGTACACCGATCATCTGAAATTATCCGAAAAGAAAAAACACAAAATTTTTTCTACCAGGTCCAGATCGTATGATTTTTTTTTTTTAATCACTACAGTTTTCGTCCAAAAATACAATACATTACATCACTTCCGATTTTTTTATTCCATCATACAAGAATTTTCGTACTTTAGTAACCTCTTCTTTTTTGATATGAGATTAGCATGCAAAAAACTGGACGATCATTCATCTGATAATCTCATCATGTGTACCAGGCTATGTTTCTTTTTTAGTCGAGTGGGTGGAGTTAAGGGTGTGGTCAAGGGTGGGGTTGGGGGGCCCCGTTAGGTAGGCTGTACTGGGCCCCATGATTTCTAACAGCGGCCCTGCGGCTTGGCTTACTGACTTCGCTGCAGATCTGTCTTCCTGTGTATGACCCCTGGCTCAGTTTACAGACTTGCCTTATCTAAACTCTTACTGGACTTATAAGCATGGCAGTCTACAATCTATCTGCCTGTTCCTGTGTCATCTGAGGGTACAAGTCATCTTCACCATTACTGGCAACCCATGCTTCTCTGCGCACTGCTCTTCCTGTCTCACCTTCAGGGAAGCACTGCACTTAGCCGCAAGGGAAGCCCTCTGACATCTCAGCCTTACATCAGGTACGTGACAGTATGAGTAAGAAAAATTATGAAAAAGAGATAGAACAGGAAAAAGGAAAATTAAAACATAACATTCCCTTGTACAATGCAACATGCACAGTTGTAAAATAGGATTACAATGATCAGTATACAATCAAATCAATTCAATCAATAAAATATAACAAAAGTGGTATAAAAAGAAGTACATGTGTAATACCAGTACTATTCCTTCCAATTACCTAATTGATGTCTATTTGCTATTCTGCTGTGACTGCTCTGACAAGAAGGAAGACAGTGCCCCATAAGGCTCAATTTCTGTTTCGGGATTCCCCTTCTAGACCCCATTCTTTGGTGCACTCCAGTACCAGTTTAACCAGTTCAGATCCGCGCTATAGCCGAAAGACGGCTACAGCGCGGATCTGAATTTCCTGGCTTGTGCACGCTCCTGGCGCCGGTCGGACTCTATGTGACCCGCCTGTCAGATCGGTAGACCTGGGAACCGCCAATGTAAACGTGGCGGTTACATAGTTACATAGTAAGTTCTTCGTACTGTGAAGGGGGACATGACAGATCTACTGATCCCTGTCACTGGGATCAGTTAGATCTCTTAAGTTCCTGCTAGCCCCACCCCCTCACAGTTAGAACACGCCTAGGGAACACAGTTAACCCCTTCACTGCCCCTTAGTGTTAACCCCTTCCATGCCAATGACATTTATACAGTAATTAGTGGACATTTACATTTCTGATCGCTGTATAAAGGTCATTGGTCCCAAAAAAAAGCAACAAAAATGTCCAACATGTCCACCCCAAAGTCCCAATAAAAATCGCAGATCGCCGCCATTACTAGTGAAAAAAAAAAATAATAAAAACGCCATAAATCAATTCCCATAGTTTGTAGATAACTTTTGCGCAAACCAATCAATATAAGCCAATTGCGTTTTTAAAAAAAAAAAAAAATGTAGAGGAATGTATATCGGCCAAACCCAATGAATAATTATTTTTTTAATATTTTTTTTTGGATTTGTATTGTAGCAAAAAATAAAAAAATTTTTTTTTTCAAAATTGTTGCTCTTTGTTTGTTTATAGCACAAAAAATAAAAACCACAGGAGGTGATCAAATACCACCAAAAGAAAGCTCTATTTGTAGGAAAAAAATGATAAAAATTTTGTTTGGGTACAACGTCGCAGGACGTTCAAAATGCAACAGCGCTGAAAACTCACAATTGGTCTGGGCAGGAGGGAGGTTTAAGTGCCCAGTAAGCAAGTGGTTAAGAACAATACTGTACACAATGATCTACCTCCAGCGGTGGACAAATTTTATTGTTCCTGTGTGTCCAGGGCAGGAGGTGGAGCCTTGAAGCCCTGAGTGTGTAGGAAATGGGCTAAACAGCTTTGGGTATTATTCAACCTGGGAGAAGGGCTGCACAGCATTGCTGGATCACCGATTTTGTCAGGAACAGTGCCAGAGTTAGGTCAGAACTCCTGATTTTCATACTTGTTTCGAGTCTATTGAAAAGCTATTGAACCTGCCTGGCAAATAGCATTTTGCCAAGATGAAGTCAAGAATAGCAACCTAAATTTCTGTCAGTACAGGTTTCCTTTACAAAATATACTACAATAGTTTAGTACTAATTTTCAACTGAAGACTAGAGAAGAGTGATGGAAGAGAAAGCAGAACCATAAAGCCAGGGATTGTGGGTTTGTGTCCCATCTGGGGTGCCAATTGAAATAAAAATGGGGTGGTTATGGATTCCCCAAATGTATTCTTTATATATATATATATATATTTATATTTTTTTATTTATTTGTGACGTTATGCGAGGCGGTGTCATGTGATTTTTTAGGGTTACAAGGTCTCAGGTGTGTTAAATTTGGTGTTATCGCTCTCACTCTCTCATACTGGTCACTGGAAGTTCAACATGGCACCTCATGGCAACTCTCTAAGGATCTGAAAAAAATAATTGTTGCTCTACATAAAGATGGCCTAGACTATAAGAAGATTGCCAAGACCCTGAAACTGATCTGCAGCACAGTGTCCAAGACCATACAGCAATTTAACAGAACACGTTCCATTCAGAACAGGCCTCCCCATGGTCGACCAAAGAGGTTAAGTGCAAGTGCTCAGCATCATATCCAGAGGTTGTCTTTGGGAAATAGATGTATGAGTGCTGCCAGCATTGCTGCAGAGGTTGAAGAGGTGGGGGGGAATCAGCCTGTCAGTGCTCAGACCATACGCTGCACACGGCATCTTCTAAAGATGATGCACAAGAAAGCCTGCAAACTGTTTGCTGAAGACAAGCAGACTATGGACATGAATTACTGGAATCATGTCCTGTGGTCTAATGAGACCAAGATAAACTTATTTGGTTCAGATGATGTTAAGCGTGTATGGTGGCAAGCAGATGAAGAGTACAAAGACAAGTGTGCCTTGCCTACAGTCAAGCATGGTGGTGGGAGTGTCATGGTCTGGGTCTGCATGAGTGCTACCAGGACTGGGGAGGTACAGTTCATTGAGGGAACCATGAATGCCAACATGCACTGTGAAATACTGAAGCAGAAGTTGGAGGCGCGCAAGGTCTCTAACATCCCCCAGCTCCGTGATGCTATCATGGAGGAGTGGAGTAGGACTCCAGTGGCAATCTGTGAAGCTCTGACGAACTCCATACACAAGAGGGTTAAGGCAGTGCTAGAAAATAATGGTGGCCACACAAATTATTGACACATTGGGCCCAATTTGGACATTTTCGCTTAGGGGTGTACTCACTTTTGTTGCCAACGGTTTAGACATTAATGGCTGTGTGTTGAGTTATTTTGAGGGGACAGCAAATTTACACTGTTACACAAGCTGCACACTCACTACTATACATTGTAACAAAGTGTCATTTCTTCAGTGTTGTCACATGAATAAAGTATTTACAAAAATGTGAGAGGTGTACTCACTTTTGTGAGATAGTGTGTGTGTGTGTGTGTGTGTCTGTATATGTATATA
>BLSH010115257.1:760622-783331 GCA_018402905.1 Glandirana rugosa
CACACACACATACACACACACACAATTTTTTTTAAATTTGTCTATTCCTATAATTCATTAACCTACTGAAACTCTGATAAAAGTAATGGGGATGATATTACAACAACATTAGCTGCAAAAATAATCAGTGTTTTAAATAAATGTTGTCCTCTATGATGTGTACATTCAGCTGGTTCTATGGTGCAAGAGAGGATTTTTCTCTCTCGCAAACACTTTTAAAGACCAAACACCACCCACACAACGCCCAATGCCAGCCTATTTATAATTCTGACAAATGTTAAATGATCAAAGGCAGTTCTTTCTTCTGTCCGTCCCCTAGGAAACATGCTTGTAGTGTCCACTAGGGGCAGTAGAGGTCTATGAATCGCTGCTATTTGACCCAGGTCATCTTTCAGTAACAACTGGCTTTGATGTTCTGTAACTTACGGTAATCAATCACCTTAGCAGCAGTTGATTTCTGAAGCTTTTGTTTACAGACACGATAATCAGGTACTTCCATCTTTATTACACCAGGTGGCTTGTATCCAAGCTCTACTCCCCCGCCAGGGGGCATGACTCCCAGATGAAGTCTCTGAAATGCACCATTCAGTTTCATAGCCTTGATGGGAAAACTTGCTGAATGTCATTCATGGCTGCTCCCCAACAGTGTCCCAGATTAGGTGTAATTAGATTCATAATTCAGAAGCACCATGCATTATGAAAAAAACATGTTGCCTTCCAACAATCTCTCTGTAGTATCCAACATCTTTGTACAGCTTCCAAAAGACATCTATCGGGAAAAATATTGTATGTCCCTTCCCCAGATATCCCTTCTTGTCTGGCAAGTAAGATAGGGAATCCACTTTTACTTTTGTTTGCTACTCCTCTCTGCCAATCTATCCACTGGCTTCCTCTCAACCAAACAGTTCTTTGCTCCTTCCAAGAACTACTGCTCTCTAGTAAGGATGCATGGTTGCAGCGATCAGGAAATGTTTCACTGCCTGTGATTAGTGCAGCGCGATACAAACTTCCTGGTGGGATCAGGCACGTTTGGTTCCAAACACACCCAAGCCCATTCCTGCTCTCTAGCTCCCTTTTCTTCTCCTCCCGTGCTCACTTCCAGGATGTTTTCAGAGCCTCTCCCATCCCCTGAAACTCACTACCCAATCTGTCTACTCCTACTCTATCCAACCTTTAGGCAATCCCTAAAAACCCATCTCTTCAGAGAGGTCTATTCTGCCTCTAACAATCTGAAGTTTTACTTTCTCCATCAGCTCATTATCCACAGTTATTACCTTTTGTATTACTTGACACTTCCTTTTAGATTGCAAGCTTTAACGAGCAAGGTCCTTTGGTGCTCTTGTGTTGAATTGTATTGTAATTGCATTGTCTGCCTTCATTTTGTAAAGCACTGCGCAAACTGCTGGTGCTATATAAATTTAGTATAATAATAATAAAATATTATCACAAGGAAAGAACATTGCCACTATACATGTTCTGTGCTGTTTTCAGTCATTCCTCCTTCTCTTAAATAAATCCAATATACAACAGGACTAGAGTTGAGCGAACTTCTGGAAGTCTGGGTTCTGCTGGTTCGGCCGAACTTCAGGACAAAGTCCGGGTTCGGGTCCGGACAGAACCCGAACTTTGTCCTGGACCCCGAACCCCATTGAAATCAATGGGGACCCGAACTTTTAGGCACAAAAATGGCTGTAAAAGAGTCCAGGAAAGTCCTAGAGGTCTGCAAAAGGAAGGAAAATGGGGGTAAGGGTGGGACAAGTGCCCTACAAAGAAATGGGGACAGGGAAATAACTTTAAATATTTAAAAAAAAATAAAAACAAAATCAAAAATGGAGGTGGATGTGGACCATCTTCAAACTGTGTCTGAAAAGTATTAATTAACGGTAGAAGCCATATAACTGTTCTAAAATCATCTTCAAACTGTGTCAAAAAAGTATAAATAAGCCGGGCAAACCCATATCACTGTTCGGCAAACATCTGGAAACTGTGTGTAACACTTTAACTAAAACCGGGACAAACTGAACTACTGTTCTGCAAACATTTGGAAACTGTGTGTGTCACGTTAACTAAAACCGGGACAAGCTGTTCTGCAAACATCTGGAAACGGTGTGTTAAACTACAGCATAGAGAAGAACAGGGATATGGTTTTGCTCTGCTATAGTTTCACATAGAGTTTTTAGATGATTTTAGAACAGTGATATATCACTGTTCTAAAATCATCTAAAAACTCTATGTGAAACTATAGCAGAGTGAAACCATATCCCTGTTCTTCTCTATGCTGTAGTTTCACACACAGTTTCCAGATGTTTGCAGAAGAGTAGTTCAGTTTGTCCCGGTTTTAGTTAAAGTGTCACACACAGTTTCCAGATGTTTGCAGAACAGTGATATGGGTTCGCCCGGTTTTAGTTTAAGTGTTACACACAGTTTCCAGATGTTTGCAGAACAGTTTGTCCCGGTTTTAGTTAAAGTGACACACACAGTTTCCAGATGTTTGCAGAACAGTGATATGGGTTCTCCTGGCTTATTTATACTTTTTTGGCACAGTTTGAAGATGATTTTAGAACAGTTATATGGCTTCTACCGTTAATTAATACTTTTCAGACACAGTTTGAAGATGGTCCACATCCACCTCCATTTTTGATTTTTTTATGTTTTTATTTTTTAAAAAAATATTTAATCCCTGTCCCCATTTCTTTGTAGGGCACTTGTCCCACCCTTACCCCCATTTTCCTTCCTTTTGCAGACCTCTAGGACTTTCCTGGACTTTTTTACAGCAATTTTCAGAACTTTTGGTAAAATTACCAGAACCCCGGACCCGAAAAGTCCGGGTTCGGGTCCGGGTCCCAGACACCCCAAAGTTCGGTACGGACCCTAACTTTACAGTCCGGGTTCGCTCAACACTAAACAGGACTAAAACATTTTGGAACATGGACTAAGGCCAGCCAATCTGACCATTGTACTAAAGCAGATTATTATTATTATACAGGATTTATATAGCGCCAACAGTTTATGCAGCTCTTTACAACTTGAGGATAGACAGTACAAATACAATGCACTTAAATACAGTAGTACAGATTAGTGTAATGGTGCCATTCATCCCAGATGACCCTAGGACAGTCCCAATTTTGGAGGGGTCCCAAGAAATGCCCCACATTTTGTCCCCAGAGATTGGTCAAAGAAAGTTGCACTTCAGTTACTTTTTTTTTTCTGTCCAGCTTCAAAAAAACATTATTGCCACTTGGAAAGATACTGTATATAGTAAACTGAAGCACAGCTTCAGTTTCTGTATATCGGTTCAAGTGGCAACTAGGTTGCTTTCTTCACTTTGAGGGCTTCAGGCTCCACTACTTAGGCCGAGCTGATCGAGGACAAATTTAACCATATTGTTGAGTGCCCTCCCAACCCCCTGCTCACCCCCAATGAGCAGCAGCCAACACATTGTGTGCAGGACAGCAGCTCCTGAACTGCAATTGATAGCCCCCCAGATTTGGCGGAGGAGAGGTGCTGTCACCTCTTATGTGCGGCACCCATGCTCTAGCAAGGACTGATCAGCCTGTGTCAATGGAGGAGCATAAGGCCCCTTTCACACGAGCGGCTGTTCTGCCGTTGCTAAATGCAAGCCAGATGCCAAACGCTAAATCACAACGATTACTTGCATTTGTACATTCCGATTAGCCACGGTTACATGCAGCTACGTTTAGCTGCAGTGGAAACATTGTTAACATTCTTGACATTTCTGAAGTGCTTCCTATTGATTTTCTATGCTTGTTGCCATTGCTATCTGTAGATGACACAGTGCACTGCTTTTACCTGAAGATTCGTGCAGATAGCTGCATAACATCGTTCCTGGACGCTTTCAAATCTATTTTTTCTAATTGTTCTAAATCATCTGTAACAAAACCATTGCTAAATGCAGAGTGTGAAAGGGGCCATAGGAAAGCATTGTCAGAGTATAGCTGCGGTAGATAACTTCATCTATCCGCAGCTAAAAGCTGGATTCTATCTGTCCATGTGAAAGGGGCCTAATGTATTACTAGTGCTGTCATACCAGTCACTGTGTATTCATGACAATGATGATATCCCAGCAGAGGAAACAATACATGGAGTCAGGAAGGTGGCTCAGCCGCTATTCACTGTGTATTATTATACTAGCTGCCAAACCTGACTGGAACTTCTTTTGTACTAATACAAATATTTGTGTTGAGAGACAATTATGTGTATGCCCATTTCAGTAAAACAGAATCTTTGTTACTTGCATTACTTACCACTGGCCTTTGAGCTCCATGTTACTTACTACTGACCCCTGCACTGTGGCACTGTGCATTACTTAGGGCTCATTCACAAGGGCGTGCCGATACATACACCCATGGAAAGGGAATGATGTCTTCACCCACACAGGATGCACAGGTGTTCTGTGCAGACCCATGCAGGCAGCCTGTTGAAATCAATGACAGGCAGAAGGTTGCAAGGATCTCCACGCATCCAATCACAATAGGTCCCAAGAGATCATTCTGCCTTCTTTTTCAGCATCTCCAACTAACCAGAAGGAAGCTGAGTTTCAACAATTAGACGTGAGGGCTTGTACCCTGCAATACCTGTAAATGTCCAAGGAAATTAGGAAGTCTAATGCCCTGTTTGTGCTACACGCCGGTAAGAAAACGGGTTTCCAAGCTTCAAAAAACACAATTGCTCGTTGGATAAAGTAAGCTATTGTGGAAGCATACAAAGCCTTGGGGATGGAGTGTCCTTTTTCCCCCCATCGCCCATTCCACTCGGGCACGGTCTGCTTCCTGGGCTGAGTGAGCTGGAGCCACGCCGGAACAGATCTGTCGGACCGCAACATGGTCAAGCTACTCAACATTTATCAAACATTATAGACTGGACCTTATCTCCGCGCAAGAACAGGCGTTTGGGAGAAAGGTTCTTCAGGCGGTAGTCCCGCCCCTAATCCGATAAGATCTCGTGCATACCAGAGTACCCATCTGTGTAGATCCCATGCATGGATCAGAACACAATCTGTCTGTGTCATGATCTGTGCATCAGACCCGCATGGATACACTTCCTAAACAAATTAGAGAACTCCATGGTACCAGTCAATTTTCCCCACACAAAAGGAGCAATCAGATCTTAGCTAAAATGTGTTTGGAAGTTAACTGATCCCAGCACAAGGGCATGCTGAGAATGTACAATGAGCTGTGTATGCACATATCCGCATACATTCCAAGCGTCAGTTCACACCAGCGCAATGTGGGAACCAGTGGGGTTTCAGTTCTGGTTCCCGCATTGCATAGAACTCACAGGCAGTTTACACTGCCCCATGCGAACCGCTGTGGGTGTCAATAGAAAGTTGATGACACCCCATATCAATTCGCATATCGCAGCGCAAACTGTGAATTTGCACAGGAAGCGGATCGCATGGAACCGATTCTGGTGTGGACAAAAAAAAAAAAAAGGGTCCTGCGCGAGTTTGGTCCGAATGCAATGCAAATTCAGCCATACAATCTGTATGGCTGAATTCGCATCGCACAGACATTGCATGTGATCTGCACAGCAGTGCGGTGTGAATCACATGCGATGTCTGACATCGCACAAGTGTGAAACAGCACTAAAGCAGTTTGTAAGCTGAAAGTATCATCTGGAATAAAAAAACCTTCCCGTTTACACTTTTCTAAGACAAAAGTGTATCTAAAGCCAAAACTTTAACTGCTTGCTGACCAGCCACCGCAGTACAGCGGCAGCTTGGCTCAGCTGCACAAACTGCCGTCATTGTACATCGGTCGCGCATGCGCAGTTTGCAGGCGAGTGCACACCCGCTGCGCACTCCATGAGTGTACCCGCGGGTCGGGCAGACTCAATGTCCGCCGGCGATCCACATTCGTCTACTACAGAGCCAGAACGGGGAACCGCCGAAGTAAACAGTGGTTCCCAGTTCTGTGAGGGGACGTATGACAGATCTACTGTTCCTTGTAAATCGGGAACAGTTAGATCTGTCATGCCCTGGCCAGCCCAGCCCCCACACTGTAAGAACACAGTGAGGGAACACAGTTAATACCTTGATCACCCCCTACAGTTTAACCCCTTCCCTGCCAATGACAATTATACAGTAATCAGTGGCTATTTTTAGCTCTGAACGCTGTATAAATGTCATTGGTCCCCAAAAAAAGTGTCAAAAGTTTCCAATCTGTCCACAGAAATGTCACAGTCTCGATAAAAATCACAGATTGCCACCATTACTAGTAAAATAAATAAATAAAATAAATAATAAAAAATGCCATAAATCTATTCCCATAGTTTGTAGACGCGATAACTTTTGGGCAACCCAATCAATATACGCCTATTGAAATTTTTTTACCAAAAATATGTAGAAGAATATAGATCAGCCTAAACTGAGGAAGATTTTTTTTTTTGGATATGTATTATAGCAAAACACAAAAAAATTGTTTTTTTTTTTCAAAATTGTCACACTTTTTTTGTTTATAGCGCAAAAAATAAAAACCTGCAGAAGTGATCAAATACCACCAAAAGAAAGCTTTATGGTTGGGGAAAAAAAGGACATCAATTTAATTTGGGTACAACATTGCACGACCGCGCAATTGTCAGTTAAAGTGACGCAGTGCCGGATCTCAAAAAGTGCTCTGGTCAGGGGTAAATCCTTCCGGGGCTGAAGTGGTTAAAGGAGAAGTTCACTTTAAAAAAATAAAGGTAAAAAAAAAAAAAATGTGCATTTATTATTATTTGTTTCAGGAGCCTGTAAAGCATTGCACCAGTGATTAGCAGATCACTGGTGTCATGCAGGTCTCCTGCAGATCTGTCAGTGTATCATACCTTGTATGAGGAAGCTGATACATTCTGACAGGTAGACTCAATGAGCAACCACAGCGCTCACAGTGCTGTGGTAATTGACTGAAAACTACAAGCCAACAGCCGTAAAGGCTGCCAGACCTTGTTGTTTTCCATTCACCGTGGACTGTGAATGAGTGACGAAGTCGAGTGGGCGGAGCCACGCACTGCCGCGTCTTTTGTGAATTGTGGCAGTAGACATGGGAAGAAGATTCCCCATTCTGCTATAGGGCTAATCTAGAGTAGTATAGTACATTTATAAAATATAATAAAACAAATGCCACTGTAAAAATATAAAAACTTAACCTACCTTAAAGGAGAACAGTGTCAGTTGGGCAGAGGACGGCGTCAGTAGGCACTCACTGTGTTCATTCAGAAAAGGAAGGGGCCAGTAAATGACATATTTACCGGCCTCTTCCCCGCTATCCATCCCGAAGACATCCCCGCAGCACCCGGCGGGAGAGAAAAGGTGGGGATACAAACAGTTTGTGCAGCACTTTACAGTATAAAGGGAGACAGCACAATTTCAACAAAATTCAATAACGAGCATGGAAGGGTCAAGTGGTCTAAAAGGTAATAACAGAGGGATAAGTGGATGGAGAAAGTAAAAGTACAGTTAGAGGCAGGATAGACCTCCCTGAAGAGATGCATTTTCATGGGATCACCTAAAAGGCAGATAGAGTAGAAGACAGACTGAGGAAGGAAGAGGCTCTGGAAAAGTCCTGGAGGCAAGCATGGGGGGGTGACAATGAAGCCAGGGAGCAACAGGTCTTGGGATCAGACAAGATTGGGGCAGAACTGTGAATTCCTTTGTATGTTAGTATTTTGCTAATGGCAAGTGAAGGCAATTGAAGGAGAGTGATGCTGCTTATTATGGAGTGGACATTAGTAATTGGCACGGAGTTTCTAACTTGCTCAGTTCTCCATCTACCTAAGTTGGCTGGTGGTCATGCATGAGGTTATACAAATCTTCATCTAAGCCAAACAAAGCCAGCTCGGGCAAATGTAATTTCATGTCTCTGATGGAAAACATATCAGAGATACAGCAAGCCTTTGGAGATATCCAAGCCAGCAAAGTGGCACATTCTTTAGGGAGGAATGGTAATCCAGGGGGATGTCCAGGACAGGATGTCCTAGGGCACTGCATGAGACACACAAAGATGTTTGTATCTTTAAGGTTAACCGGCATGTAACTAGCATGCTATGTGTTGTTATATCCAGCACCGCAAGTCCCATTGTCCTGGCTGCACCTGTATTTTTTACGACCACATAGACATCTATGGGGTGGTTGCTGGAGATGAAGACACAGTCCCAGGGGAGACAGGTAATGTAATTTGCAGGCCAAGATGTAAACAGACACTGGAGGCCACAGCTCTTGAATTGAGGTGTGCATCTGTGTGCAGGTGGAGGGTGGGATAGGTAAGGGGAAAGGTCAAAACATTTGTTGGAACAGGGATAGAGGGGAAGCCTCCCAATGGCAACACTTGTTCAGGTGACAACTAAGATGATTTCCGTACTTTGGAGATACTTCCGTTAACGTCCTGTTGTATCTTCAAGGCAGGAATTGAAGATAAATCTCCCCAAAATTGTATGCAAGTAAAACCTTTGTTTTTAACCTGGTTAAACATTTGTTCTTTTTTGCTTTCTATCTTGTAAATCTCTGGGGATCCTCTCTTCCGTACTGTTTGGTATATTGCCCTGCCCATGTGTACCCTTCCCTTTTTGCTAGTTTCAATCAGATTATAGTCTGCTGCCTTTTTTTTTTTTTAGGTCCCGATTGCTGTCTGTGTCCCTGCTAGAGAGATTCAATCTCTATTTGTCTTGTTGACCTCTGTCACTGGGATTGAAAGTGAGGGGACATTTTAAAGCTTGTGTTGTTACCAGATCAGAAATAGATGGGGAATCTTCCAGTGGGGACACTTGTTTTAGTGAAGTGATTTCCCTCACTTTGAAGAGATTTACACTGACATCCTGTTGTATCTACATAAAAAAAACTTTTACAAGTTTGAATTATTCTCTACTTCAGGAGTAACCTTTTGATCGTGAGCAGGTGATGGGTAAATTGTCTCCCTTCCTTCCCCCAACCTGGACAGGATGGGCGGTGGGGTTGACATTTACTAGAACCAATCCCCTTTCCTCCTGCAACATCAGCAAGGCGCATTTTCCTCCTTTCCCTCCTCCGGCATTCAGCCTAGGTGAGTGGATACGTTTTGGCTGGCCTTACACTTTTAAAGAGATACTGTCACATTGCTCATGCAGGGAAAGGTGACTGTGTCTATGGAAAGGGCATCCCCTGACCCTTATTTACTTACCTTACTGCAGATTGGCTGGGTCAGTGACCTGGAGGAATGAGGATGTCCTCCTAAACATGTTCAGGTCTGTTCAGGTCTACTGACTGGCTGCTAGGCCTGGGCTCCATCGCTCCCAGGGGAGCAGGTAACATGATCCTGTCTACCAGGAAGTGCCAGTGGCTGCTGGGGAACAAGGATCTGCAAAGGAGTTTAGGTAAGGTAATTATATGGAGGACAGGGGATGAGGCCCTTTCCAGAGAAACTGTTACTTTGCCCCGGGGTGCCCAACTGTCCATGATTCCGAGGGACTGCCCCTGATGTGGAACAAAGTCCCTCAGTCCCTCTTTCCTCCTCATTTGTCCCTCATTTTGGTTTGATCTATATAGTTGTATTTAAGCAGCACTATTTATCTTTCAAAAAGTATTTCCCAGGGATAGACCTTTCTTTTTCAAAAGTTTTATTAATATGCAATCCAACAGATAAAGGAAAATATATGAAAGGTTACAGCACGATAAGCCAAATGAAACTAAATACAAAAGAAAAATAAAACTGTTCTAGTCCCATACGCAGTGTCCCTAAACAGGGAAAGATCAATTAACACCGTTCCAAGAATCCAGGAGATCCAAAGTACGTTGCAGAAAACAAGGGAACAAGAGTGTCCCAACATAGGACTAGGCATGACTAAATTTAAACATTTTGTCATAGAAAAATATATTAAGAGTAAATGAAATACAACAAAAAATAAAAATAAAGGAAAATTATCTCCATAACCATTTGTTACCAGGGCAAAGCCTGGCGGCCTAGTAGGCTTTTAAAGTGGATGCATGGAACAGATCCAACAGGGAAGAAGAAAAGGGAAAAACGGGAATGAGGAAATAGAGAAAAGAAAAGGAAAGAGAGAAGGGAGGAGTCCACGGGGCCAGCGCCAGAAAAAGGCTAAATTGAGAGAAGGGCATTATCAAACCTAGAAGGTTGGATATATGTGACCCACGGTTACCAGACCTGAATGAATTTACCACTGGGTGTCCGAGAAGACAAAAAACTGGAGTACAGGAGTCTTCCATGCCCTCGCAATGGTCAGTACTTGGTTTGCCAACAAGAGCTTCGTAAGGATCCCTCTTGAGATTAACATGAAATCAGTGCTAAAACTTTTCATCCAATTTATCAATTGCTGCATTTGTAAATTTCAAAACTCAGTTTAAAGAAATAGCAGTGGGAAAAAAAGCACTTGTGGGTTTACCTAATCATTTTTTTTTATAATTCTCCTTTAAGGGGGTGTGGCAGGGTATGTGTCTTAAGCCTATATACTTTTGCTAATAGGTGTCTGTCAGGACAACTGGGGTCAGGTGACAGATGCGCACTGCTGAAGTGCGAATTGCACCGTTAAGGTTGCGAAGCGCATCGCTACAGTGGTAAACCTATAGATGACTGCTGCTACTGAGCTCCAGCTGGTACGGGAAGACGGGCTCCTCGAACACTGACACTGAAACACAGGGAGCTAGCGCATCGGTTTCCCCAGGGCGCAGAGTCTAAGAGCCAGTAGGTATTCGCCAGAGCCTCTGGTGGCGAGGATGGATTTGGCTGCAACTGGATCCAGGCCGCGGCCCCCAGGGTCCCCTAGCTCACGCTCAGCTGGCTACAAGTGGAAGAAAGAAAGCAGCTGTGCAGGATAGTCAGCGGCCTAGCCAAAAGGTCAGGGCCACAAGCAGACAGGGACAGATAGGAGAGTACGCAAGGGTCAAAGGTAACAAGCAGACAGGAGAAACAGAAAACAAGCCGAAGGTCGGGGTATCAGGCAGGCAGGGTTCGTTAGAACAAGCCAAAGGTCGGTAAACGGAAATGGGCTCAGAACATAAGACAAGAACAACCCCACACAATGCCAAACACACACAACATTGAACGGCAAGGAGGCTTTGCAGCACATGGTCTTAAATAGGGTTTACTTAATTGGAGACTGGGGTGTGGTTCACTGAGAGGAGATTACTTAGCCCACGGGTGGTGATATGCATGGCCTCTAGGCTGACACAACCAAAGGAGGTAAGCAAACAGACAGTACATGAATGTTACTATGGGTTCATAACAGTAACCCCCCCTCTTACAAGGCCTCCCCCGCCTAGGCCCAGGCTTGGAGGGAAATCTCAAATGAAACCTCCTCACCAGGGGAGACGCAAATACCTCAGATGCAGAGATCCAAGACCTCTCCTTAGGACCAAACCCTTTCCAATGCACAAAGTACTGAAGAATGCCTTTACAGAGCCGGGAGTCCAGGACTAGACTAACCTCGTACTCCTGACCATCCTCCGAGACCGTGGTAGGAAGAGGACGAGAAAACTTATTGAGGACTGGTGGAAAGCCAGACCTTGTCTCCAATCTGTAGAGAAGGCGGTTTACGCCTGCGACGGTCGGCAAAACCCTTAAAAAAAACTTATCAGCCACTGCTGGAGGGAATCATGAACCTCACCCCAAATGGTATTGCATGATTGCTGAACAGTAGCCAAAGCTGGAATGTCCGGAGAACAGGTCATAGGAAAAGGAAGCCGAGGGTGTCTTTCATAAACTGTGAAAAACGAGGTCTTCTGAGAACTGGTGTTAAGATGCTCATCATGATGAGCAGAGACTGTGCAGAGGAAGACCTCTAACCCCTGATTAACTCTGTCAGTCTGTCCATTGGATTGAGGGTGGCAAGAAGAAGAAAAATCCAAGACAATATTGAGCGACTTGCAAAGAGCTTTCCAGAAGCGGGATGTAAATTGAACCCCCCCTGTCCGAAACAATATGGGAAGGAACCCCATGGAGGCAAAGGATTTCTCGAACAAAGATGTGGGCCAAAGCGGGAGCAGAAGGGAGACTAGGAAGAGGAACAAAATGAGCCATCTTGGATAACCGATCGATTACCACCCAAATGACTGTATCCTTTTCAAACAGCGGAAAATCGGTGATGAAATTCATAGCAATGTGAGTCCAGGGCTTCTTTGGAATGGGCAAGGGCATGAGCAGACCAGAAGGAGCTTGTGTGGAGGACTTAGACTGGGCACAAACATGGCACGCCTTTATGTAGCCTTTGACATCCGAAAGGAGAGTAGGCCACCAGTAGTGGCGACTGATGAGCTGAAGGGATCGGAGGAACCCAGCATGACCTGACACCTTGGAATCATGTCCCCAACAAAGGATCTTAGGTCTTAGTTCCGTGGGGACGAAGGTCTTGCCAGGAGGAATTTTAGACTCCAGAGTGATGGAATGGGCAAGAATACATCTTGTTGGAATGATCGGCTCATATTCAGAGGTGGGCTCCTCATCCAGCGTGTCAAAAGACCTAGAGAGTGCATCAGCCCGACTGTTGCAGGAACCAGGTTTGTATGCGATTGTGAAATTGAAAAGAACAGACTCCACCTGACCTGTCTGGGGATTCAATCATTTAGCATTCTGTAAGTACTGTACATTTTTATGATCAGTGAAGATCATTATGGAGTGAGTGAGGGGAATTCTCCAAGAGATGACGCCATTCCTCTAATGCCAATTTAATTGCAAGAAGCTCTCGATCGCCAATAGCGTAATTTTTCTCTGCCTGAGAAAATTTTTTGGAGAAAAACGCACATGGTTGTCGCTCTTACTTCAGTAGAGGAAGCGTCCACTTCAATAAAAAATGGGTCCCCAGGATTAGGTCTCCTCAAGAGAGGAACAGAAACAAAGGCTTGTTTCAGAGCTTGGAACGCAGCGACAGCTTCAGGAGGCCATTCCTTAGCATTAGTACCTTTCTTGGTCAAGGCAATAATAGGCACAGCAATAGAAGAGTAGTTCTTAATAAATTGCCTATAATAATTGGAGAACACAAGAAAAATCGCTGTGTGGCCTTAAGGCTGGCAGGAAGAGGCCAGTTGGTAATGACCGAGACCTTTTCGGGATCCATACGAAGACCCAAACAGGAGACAAAGCATCCCAGAAACAGGACCTCAGAATATTCAAAAGAACATTTCTCCAGCTTGGCATACAGGTTATTTTCCCTAAGGCGCTGGAGTACAACCCAGACATGGTTTCTGTGGACAAGCAGATTTTCCGAAAAAAGATTAGAATGTCATCCAGATAGATGACCACAAATTGATACAGCAAATCGCTGAAAACCTCATTGACGAAGTTTTGAGATACAGTTGGGGCGTTACACAGCCCAAAGAGCATAACCAGGTATTCATAATGCCCGTCTCTCGTGTTCAACGCGGTTTTCCATTCGTCACCCTCCCTTATTCGGATCAGTTTGTTGCCTTTCAATCTGTCGAATAGCTCAGAGATTAGGGGTAAGGGGTATCGGTTCTTGATTGTCATTGCGTTTAAACCTCGATAATCAATGCAAGGCCTTAAAAGGTGCCATCCTTTTTTGGCAATGAAAAAGAATCCTGCTCCCGCCGGTGACGAGGACCTCCGAATGAACCCTTTCTCTAGGTTTTCAGCGACATACTCTGACATGGCCTGGGTCTCAGGGATGGACAGAGGATAGGTACGACCCCTGGGCAGAGTCGCTCCTGGAACAAGGTCAATGGCACAGTAAAAGGACCTGTGAGGAGGAAGCACTTCAGCTGATTTCTTGCAGAAGACATCCCAGAAATCGCTATATGCAGTTGGAAGGGTAGAAGAAACTGACGTGGTGGCAACAGGAAGTCTCTCCTTCAGGACCACCTTGAGTAGACAGGACAAAAAACAGGAGGAACCCCAAGCCACTATCTGCCCGGAAGTCCAGTCAATATGTGGAGAATGGAGCTTTAAACAAGGAAGACCAATATAATAGGGGTTGAGGCCTTAGGTAGGACAAGAAAGGATATCTCCTCCTGGTGGAGTATTCCTACTGACATCTTAACCAGAAGGGTCTGGAAGCACCGTACCATCGATCACCGAGACCACCAATGGAGTGGCGAGAGGCGAAAGGGTAAGCTTTATGGAAGAAGCAGTTTTCCAGTCCATAAAATTGCCAGCAGCTCCAGAATCAAGGTATGCCAGGACCGAATGAGAGGAAGCACCGATGTGAAGGAACACCAACAGAAGGAGACGCGAAGGTGAGGTTTCTGGGTCCAACACTCCACCTTCCAGACGTATTAGACCCCAGCATTTCCCAGACGCAGCGAGCAAGTGTCACAAAAATGACCTTTTCCCCTACAATAGAGACACAGGCCCAAAGTTCTGCACCTAGCACGCTCCTCGTGGGATAGCCTGGTCTGGCCCAGGTGCATGGGTTCCTCAGCTGGCAGGGGATGCTCCACGGATCGGAGAAAGGGGATTTCAGGCCGACTAGGGACCAAGGAATGCTGGCGTCTTCTTTCTAGGGTCCGCTCCTGAAAACGAATGTCAATCTGATTACACAGGGAGATCACATCGTCCAAATTTGTGGGGATGGTTCTCCCCACTAATTTGTCTTTTACTCGATCAGAGAGGCCCTGTGAAAAGGTTGCAACTAAGGCCTCATTGTTCCAGTTCAGCTCAGCAGTCAGAATCCGAAAATGAAGAGCATACTGCCCCACAGAAGCAGACTCTTGGCGGAGGCGTAAAATAGCGATAGCTGCTGAAGAGACACGACCCAGTTCTTCAAAAGGTCTTCCGAAAGAGTTTCAAGACCCTAGACAGGCTAGAAATCACTGGGTCACTCTTCTCCCACGGGGGCAGCCTAGGCTAAAGCCTCTTTGGTCAAGAGAGAGATCATGTAGGCCACCTTAGCCTGATCAGAAGGGAAGTTTTGAGGCTGGAGCTCAAAATGAAAGGTGTACTAGCTGAAAAACCCCCTGCAGGCCTTAGAGAGTCTTCAGAGTAATGGGACGGATTCGGTAATTGCAACGGTTTAACAGCTGTGAATGTGACTGGAACCAATACGGCCACAGGCTGTGGTTGAGTTTGTTGGACTGGAGGTCCTAGGGAGGCCTGGAGCTGGTCAAAGCTGGATGCCAAATCCTGTAGGAATTGCATCACCTTAGTTTGATTAGACTCCTTGTTTTCCAGTCTGCGGACTATGCCCTGCAGCGGATCATCTGCAGGTAGCGGCACATCAGCCGGGTCCATGGCCGATCAAACTGTCAGGACACCTGGGGTCAGGTGACACATGCGCACCGCTGGGGTGCAAATTGCACCGCTGAATTGCGAAGCGCACCACTAAGGTTGCGAAGCTCACCGCTACGGTTGTGGACCTATAGCTGACTGCTGCGAATGAGCTCCAGCTGGTACAGGAAAAGGGGCCCCTGGAGCACTGACACTGAAACACAGGGAGCTTGTGCATCGGTTTCCCCAGGGCGTGGAGTCTAAGAGCCAGTAGTTTTTCGCTAGAGCCTCTGGTGGCGAGGATGGATTTGGCTGCAACTGGATCCAGGTCACAGCCCCTGGGGTCCGCTAGCTCACGCTTGGCTAGCTACAGGTGGAAGAGAGGAAGCAGCAGTGCAGGAACAGCAAGGATAGTCAGCGGCCTAGCCAAAGGTCAGGGCCACAAGCAGACAGGGACAGACAGGAGAGCATGCTAAGGTCAGGGTATCAAGCAGACAGGAGAAACAGAGAAAAAGCCGAAGGTCACGGTAACCCGCAGGCAGGGATAGTCAGAACAAGCCAAAGGTCTGTAAACGGAAATGGAGCATAAGACAGGAACAACCACACATGAAGCCAAACATACACAACATTGATCGGCAAGTAGGCTTTGCAGCAGATGGTCTTAAATAGTGTTTCCTTAATTGGAGATTGGGATGGAATTCACTGAGAGGAGATTACTTAGCCCACAGGTGGTGATGTGCACGGCCTCTAGGCTGACACGACCAAAGAGGTAAGCAAACAGACAGGACAGGAATGGGTTCATGACAGTGTCCCTTGTTCCCATCTCAGAAAGTTGGGAGGTATGTTTATTGTCTTGAGTTACCTCACAGTGATCTTATTAAAGTGATTCTTCTTCTTTTTTTAAATAATAAACATCATACTTATCTCTCTGTGCAATGGCTTTTCACAGAGCTGTCCCAATCCTCCTCTTCTAGCATCACTTGCCAGCACTCCTGGCTTCTCTTTGACAAGTGCCCCTTATAGCAAGTCCTTTGCTATGGGGGCACTTGTGCGGGCTTGATCCTGAGCAGCACAAAGCACAGCTCGGCCCTGCCCCCCGCACCCTCGTCGCAGGGTTTGATTGACAGCAGCAGGAACTAATGACTCCTGTTGGTGCATTTCTGTGCTGTGAACAGAGAGAGTCGCTGTTCTGAGGCACAAAGCTAGAGCCATATCGGCTCAGGAAAGTATTTAGGGGGACTGGAGAGATCCTGATCACAGAAGGTTTTTATCTTACTGTAGAGAATGCATTAAGGTAAAAAAAAAAAACCTTAAGCTTTTAGAACCGCCTTATGGCTGGGTTCAAAAAGAAGTGTAAGCACTTTTCTTTTGTAATACAGTACACCATAACACATGGTATTGTGTTGCAGTGCATTGCAATGCAAATCTGTTGGCAAGCTGCAATTAAGAATGACTGGCACTGCGGTGCACCAACACACTCTTGTGTGTTACTGCATCGCAACAATGTAAACCCAGCCTAATCATCATTGGGCTGCATGCATTGTGCACTGTAATTCCTTATGAACGTTACCCCAACGTACTTTCTTAGTGCACTGCAGCGCAACAATGCACTCACATGCTTTGCAAACCAAGCTGCCCAGTGACCAAATCATAGCATAGGCAAGTGACCTCGCAACAGTCAGCTTTATTCATATGGTTTGGGTCTCGTGCACATAGTTGGTTACGCTCGTACAGTGTAAAATCACAGTGCTTATTGGCACCCAGAAGGCAGAGGTGCAGCATACAACCTGCTGCCAGCAACCTGTCAAAATATGCATCAGCTGTACGCTGTTCTGAGAGGTACTTGTGTTTAGGGCAGTATAATTTCAGGGATGTAGTCTCCGAACTCAGGAATGACGTATTCAGGGCATATGACCTTAAAAGTATATAGCCCTAAATGTGAGTACCTCTCAGAACGATGGACAGCCGCCCCATATTTTAGCTGGATGTATGCTGCAACTGCGCCTCCCGAGCGCCCAAAAACAACTGGCTTTCATGCTGCATGGGCTTAACCACCAGTTTGCATGGGGACTAGATATCATTATTTTGCAATGCCTGTGTGCATGAGCCCCTAAATCCACCTAAAGCTGGCCATACACGGATCAAATGTTGACCAATTGCTACTGATTTGGCTGAAATTCGTTCCAAGGGTGGTCCTGTTGGCCTGCACCCAATCAAAACGCAAACACTGCTTAGCTATTGTGAAAGCCACAGGTGATGGTTGTAAGAATACAATAGCTGGCACTGCAGATGTGTCCATCCACGCTATTCAACATGGATGGGGGAAATCTGGCGATTTTCTCGTTCATCCTTGCAGGAAATCTCAACTTGTATTACATTTACCCTGTCCACAGGGTAACAACACTGCTGCCCGATTTCACTGCTGAACAAACCGTGTTGTCATCCTATTAAAAATAGTGAATCTTCCTGCAGGATCGCAGGAAATAAACCTACTATAAGTTACAGGGGAATCAGAAAACTATTGTGTTAATGCTAATGACAGACACTACAAACTGACCGATATAAAAACTGATACAATATCTATCTATCTACATACATACACACACACACAGTGGAACCTTGGATTACGAGCATAATCCGTTCCAGGAGAATACTTGTAATCGAAAGCTTGTATATTAAAGCAAGGTTCCCCATAGGAAACAATGGAGACTCAGATAATTTGTTCTACGGTGACTGCTTGTCTATGCAGAACTGTATGTGGCCAGAGGTGTGGGGGCACTGGTGTATGCAATACAGTAAGTGGCCAAAGGTGTGGGGGGCGCTGGTGAGGCTTGGAAACGCTCAGGAACTGTTGACACTTTTGGTATTTCCAAGTGTTTCTGAGCATCTCCGAGCCTCACCAGCGCCCCTGCACCTCTGGCCAGATATGGTGTTGCATGCACAGAGGCTTGAATCCTGCTCATTTTGCGAGACAGCACTCGCAAACCGAGTCAGGATTTTCATAAAAAAACTGCTCGTATTGCAAAATGCTCGTAAACTGCGTTACTTGCAATCCGAGGTGTGTGTGTGTGTGTGTGTGTGTGTGTGTGTGTGTGTGTGTGTGTGTGTGTGTGTGTGTGTGTGTGTGTGTGTGTGTGTATATATATATATATATATAGATTATATATTTATTTTTTTTTTTTTTTATTTATTTATTATAATACAGGATTTGTATAGCGCCAGCAGTTTGCACATCGCTTTACAAAAATGAATGCAGACAGTACAGTTACATCACAATTTGGTACAAGAGGAATCAGAGGGCCCTGCTATCTATATTATATATACACATATATACATACACACACACACGCATATACATACACACACACACCGACATACACACTTTTTTAATGGTACAATGCCTATTTCCACAGTGTGTTTCTGAGTGATGCCTGGCACGTGCCAACAATCAAGATGAAGAATCCCAGTACTCTCAATGAGCCTGCTCACACCTGAGCATCATGTCGCTTATCACCTGTCCCGTGAAGCTTAAAGTACATGAGCTTCTTTGTGGCACATTTTTGGTTTCATTAACCATTGTTAATGCACTCCCATTTAAAAGTCTGTGGGGCCAAAAGCACACAATTTTGCACCTGTACTACAAGTCACATATAAAATGTGCACACAAGTTCAAAAAAATCCCTGAATCCCTTGGCTATGCTCACCTAGGGTTGCCACCTCATCCCTTTAAAACCAAACACATACTAATTACACAGGTTCTGTGGCTGATTAAGGTGGTAATTAAACTCACTTGGTGCCTTATCTGCATTCAGTTAGCCTCAGAACCTGTGTAATTCATATGTTTTCGGGTTTAAAGGGATGAGGTGGCAACCCTATGCTGTGAATGGGGGCTTAAAAGTATTACTAAAGATAAAAAAAAAAGTTTTTGGTTTTAGATGCCATGGAGCAGAAAGGAAGATTCAACACTCCAATTTGTCCTGTTTACAGTTATCACCAAAACAGAAAGAAAATCTCAAATTTTGGGTTGTCACCTGAACAGGAACAGAAGAGAAATGTTCCAATAGGGACACTAGTTCTGGTGACAACCAGGGATTCCCTGACTTTGGCAGGATTTCCTATCACCTCCTGTTTTGCTTATGGGACAAGAAGTGAAGGGTGATCTCCCCAATGGGACACAGGAGATTGTGACCGGCTCTCTATGGAGCCGGTTCACACATCTCTGGAGCGGCTTCGGTGCGAATTGCAGAGGAGTCCTGTGCATCTTCTGGTCTGTTTCAGGTCCGAATTCAGCCAAAAACGCTTTGCCTTAAGTTCTATGTTAAAGGTCACTGTACAGGTATAAGTAATAGCAACAAAAATACATTAGAAGAAATGGACAGCCAACTGCCCAGCTTGGCGCTTGTCCTACCTCTTATCAAATGGTGCCTCTTCCGCAAATAGGTCTCATGAGCAGTGAAGTCGCTGTAGACCGTGTTCATGCCAATGCTTCGGGTCTCCAGCCAGTGGACAGTCGCCAGCCCCCTGACACATACCTCCAGGGCAGAGATCTTCAGGGCTTTGCACAATTCCACCACCACTTGTCCGCTCAGCAGCTCCCCAGCAGTGTACACCCCATAGGAGCTGGGGGACAACTCCACACTGAAATCTGTGACTTTACTGAAATGCAGCATTTGGAGGCGATGTTAGAGATCTGTGTAATTACACACAGGACTGTGAGCTTCCTGCAAGACGTGGATTGCAACGAAACACTTCCTCCAGCACAGGGATGGGAGTGTTTGCTTAGCTCGGAGACAAGTTTCCTATTTAGACTGTTTATTTGGTATGACATCCAAGACCAGTCCTCATATGGGGGGGGGTCAGTACTTGCAAGCCAAGTCATGGATTAACACAGCTGTTAGCAGGCTTTATCTGGAGCTAGCACACACTGCCTGCAACTGACAGCAGTGCAATTTAAGTCTTAGACCCACCCAGACAGGGGAGGTTCTGCTGATACACCCCTTCCTAGCGTGCTCTTTAAACATTTCTCCTCTGCTATTGGCCAAAGCAGGTTTGGAACTGCTGAAAAAAAAAAAAGCAAAAAATGACACGTTAGAAAAACTGGAAAATCCTGTTTTGCTAAACAACGTGGGCTGCTCTGTATATATATGAATGTCAGAGAAGTTGCAATGCATTACAGTAAAACCTTGGATTGCGAGCATAATTTGTCCCAGAAACATGGTTGTAATCCAAAGCACTTGTATATCAAAGCGAATTTCCCCATAAGAAATAATGGAAACTCAGATGATTTGTTCCACAACCATTTATTCATAAGTCTTTCAGTTTATAATCCATATAAAAAGATTATAGCAATGTGATAGGTTGTGTAACCATAAAATGTCCATCCACAAATGGCCGCCTCTGCAAGGGGATTAGAAGCTAAATCCAGCAGGAGCTGCAGAGTTTAAAAGAGAAAAGAGGCGCCCCTAAGTGTAGCAATATGGTTACATTTAATGAAGGTACAACATTTAGCAACTCACATGGTTGATGATTAAGAGAGTCACATCTAAGTATGCAGGTATCGGGGGTAAAGCTGTCCACATAGATCATCCTCCGCGCCGCCGGCTCTCACCACTGTCAGTCTGCAATCGTGACCAGGAAGACTACCCTGCAGTAGAGCAATCTGGAAGTGAGGCTTGAAGCGCTCGTGGAGTGCAGCGTGGATGGTGGTGCGGAGGACGGTCTATGTGGACATCTGTGCCCCAGATGCCTGCATACTTAGATGTGCCTGTTTTAATCATGAACCATGTGAGTTGCTAAATGTTGTACCTTCATTAAATGTAACTATATTGCTACACTTAGAGGCGCCTTTCTTCTCTTTTATACTCAGTTGTGACCTGACACTACTTGTATATCAAGACATTGCTTGTATATCAAGACATTGCTTGTATATCAAATCAAAATTTATTTAAAAATGTTGCTTGTCTTGCAAAACACGTTCAAACCAAGTTACTCTCAAATCAAGGTTTTACTGTATTATCATTCGATGTGTTCTCAAGAGAAGGTCAAAATATGAAATAGAAACTGCTACTGTCTTGGAGAACTAGGACTAGGACTTTTATAGCATTTTCTGACTGGGTTGTTTTATTCATAAACTTGCAACAAATGGATTTTAAAGGGTTAAAGCATTTGTAAAGTTTGACATTTTTAAAAAAATAACAAACATGTTATACTTACCTGCTCTGTGTAATGGTTTTTGCACAGAGCAGCCCCGATCCTTCTTGGGCCCCCCCCTGCGGTGCTTTTGGCCCCTCCCCCTACTGAGTGCCCCCATAGCAAGCCACTTGCTCTGGGGACACTCATGCATGCTCACTCCCAAGCTGAATCTGTGTGTCTATGAGACACACAGGGCTCTTCCCGTCCCCTCCTCACTGGCTGTGATTGACAGCAAGAGCCAATGGCTGAAAAAAAAGCACATCTGACCCCCCCCCCCCCCATCCACACACTCCAGAAGAATGTGGAAGTCCTCCCTGGTGAGCTATTGTATTCTGACAGCAGGACTCCTCTGCTTTTAGAATACAATGATCAGCATTGCAATTGATTAGGTGCATACTTCAATTGAACAAAAATTTACTAGCAGTCCCGTTCGAGAGGAGTTGAACATGAGATTGACTCCTGTCGAAGGGGAATGGCCATAGATGGATAAAAATTTGTCCGGCCCCCCGCTGAACCAGTCGAAATTCGATCAATCTATGGCCAGCTTCAGTTCACCTTTACCAAAAAAATGCCTATGCAGATAAAGGCCACCTGCAGGTATAAACAAACTGTGTAGCTTTGACCAAAGATGAATAATGCCCCTGCTATAGCTGTTGGTCATTTACATACCTTATGAAGCCTGACTGAAAAACTCCCAGAGATGGCATCACCCTATCCCACCTTGTTGATAGGGTGTTGCTTTTGAAGCATTCACAGATGTGCACTTTCCTGACACAAGCACGACAGCATATACGCATGGGCTGGCTCCGCCCCCACGCCCAGTTCCAGGATCCGGTTACAATATAAAGTCAAACACCTCCCACCAGGCCTCATTCTCCTTTTTTTCCTCACTGCTCAGCTGGTTACACTGATGCTGAAAGGCAGAAATTTTTCTTTTTCCCTCACCTTGCCGCATTCATCTGGCCAACCGCGCAGGTTCAAACTCTCCTGTTAGCGACGCTCCCCACTGTACAGGGAGTAAATCTTCCTATATGGGGAGGCCTCCCCCTCCCCATGTTCCAGGGATTGGGGGGGGGGGGTGGAAGGCGGCTGGTCTCTAAGGATTGCTTCCTCATCATGTCTCCATGGATGGACTTTCAGTGAACTTCCTGTCGGCCATAGGGCATGGAGTTGGTAAGGCACCACATGGTGCACAAATCGATAGTATGCAGCTATAGTTATGTGATTAGAAGTCTGCAGGTATATGCGATTAACCTGCACCTCTAAGCAGAGATCACAAGGTGAAGACTGCTGTTTGGCCATGGTGTCAGTTCAGGCTGTGGTTGTGCCTGCAGGACTGCTAATGATTAGGCTGATAACAGGTGTTGCTGTGCT
>BLSH010115257.1:810452-834009 GCA_018402905.1 Glandirana rugosa
CTAGTCATCAAAGTGTAATTTGTCTCGGCACGACGAAGATTCTCGGCAAGACACGAACATTGACACTGATTAGTGTAACCTTACATCTCTTACGACTCTCTCCACACATAAGGGATGAGTAAGGTAGTTTCACATTAAACAGAGCTGTGCTGCTTCTAAGAGCCATTCTGTGCTTGTAACTGTGACTAATCACATTGGAATGTAGAGAATGCTGAGAGATAGCTGCAGCTCTTCACTGAGATCAGGAGGTGGGCGGGACTGAACAGCTAACATCAGCTTGTCCCGCCCGCCTGCCGACATCAAGCTGAGAATCTGACACCTCTCTCAGCATTCTCTACATTCCAATGTGATTAGTCACAGTTACAAGCACAGAACGGCTCTTAGAAGCAGCACGGCTCTGTTTAATGTGAAACTACTGATCACCCACAGACACTGACTCGGGTATAAGCCGAGGGGGGTCTTTTTCAGCAAAAAAATGTGCTGGAAAAACTCGGTTTATACCCGAGTATATACGGTATATTCCACCAGATTACCTTTTATAAAATTATGCAAACCCTCGAAATTTTTCTTTCATCTCTCCTTTTTCATCCATTTTTCCCAGAAGGGTCTCCTCTGCTTTTTATTATTAGCCCTTCAGGTGATACAGCTCCACTGAAGATTTCCAATAAGACCATTAGTAGCTGAATAGGCCAGGGAAACGTTTCATACCATGAGAATGGAAAGTCTGACTGCTTAATTGCACGATAGACACAAAACTCCCTTTGAAATCTTGAGCCCCTGGCTTGTGTATGGACTCAAATGGCTTCAAATCCTATCCTAGGCGTGATCGTTCTAGAAGACACCACCCACCCTAGATGACATTGCTCAATCGCTTACGTAACGTGATACTCAATTATCTTTTGATCTCTCACCCTCTGCTTCCTTTCTCTTTTTTTCTCTCTTTTCCTCAATTTCCTATTCATACATGTGGCTTCTTCTAGACGATATTACATGGATATCTACAGTTTAAATGATGATATCTCAAAGGGACAATATGACAGAACTTTTTGTATACTAGCTCCTTTTTTGCTTGACGCATGCCCGACAGGGGGCAAGGCAGCTAACTCCACTATTCTTAACTCTTGATTCAGCAAACAAGAACTAGGCTGGGCACAACAATGCAGTATGTATTAGCTCCGGCACTAGCAGGTTTGCATATACTGTACCCACATGTATCTTGGCATAATAAACTTTTTTTTTAGAAATTACATACCTGCAAAGAAGAGAGATGAATACCACTGGAAAGGAAGGAGGACTACAAGGTCCAGCCAGGACCCGCTGCACAGTGGTGTAGGACTGTGAAAGCACTATACCTCGCAGAGGGGTGAAGCCTTCCGATAAGCATATACCCATTAAGACACTTAAGGAGCACCACAGCACCAGGAGCACTTTTCTGAAACCTTATGCATTTGCATTGTACCTCCATGCGGGGTGAATACCTGTGGTAAGGACATTACCATAGGAGGGTGGCAACATTGGCTAAAGCACTGAAAGGCACCAGTCACTTTTTGCACGGATCACTTTTATATGAACTTTTACATGAACTGTTATGTGCACTTATTTATAATTTCTTGTATGAACTTTAAAAGGACTCAATAAGCATTATTTTGGCATAATTTGTGCATCTCTAACAAGTCATTTTTACCATAGTTTATTTAACATGCATAGTTACTTATGTATGGTTTGTAGGCTGCAGATGTGTTTAATTATCTGTTCACACCAATAAGGCGCTTCTCAGTTCACCCTGAACATGTCCTTATACACACAGCACAGCCAATTTGTATCACATATATTGTCACCATAAGAACAGCACCATATCTACTTTATTTTTCATTATTATAACAATACCACGTCTCACAATCCTGGCTTACAGAAAAATCTTGGCATGCATATACAGGCATGGACTGGGACTCTAAGGCTCACAGGGAAATTTCAAGTCTGGGGGCCCTCCCCTGCCAATCTGTCAAATTTCAACATAACTCAACTAAAGTCTACATCCAACAACATTGCTTTTGTTTATGACCTAACAGAAAAGATTTATAAGTTGCATTTTATTTATAGCATATCATGCAAATGTATTCAGTCAAAATAAATCCTTGCTGGACGGATCCCTGCAGCCAATACCTGCTGGATGGGCTGAGAATATTTGTAGGCAAGGTTTCCCATTTTGGACGCCCCCCCTGAAAAAGTCAGCACGGACGAAATGTGCATAGGGAGTGGAGGTTTGCTTTTGATGTTTCCAACTGTGGATTTCGTTTGTGATCAGTGGTGATGTTTGGAACAGCCAGCAGCCGGTAGTATACTCTGCCTAGCTGAATTTATGTTTATTTTATTTTTTTTACTGTATGCTAATTAACAAGATTTTTCCTATTTTGGTTGGATTCAATAAAGTATGCTTGGCAATATTACACAATAGAAGTGTTTTTTTTTTTTATATCCACATGTATGTCCTGGGAGACTAATTGGTGGAGGACAAAGCTGTGTCCTAAGGGGATAGTATGAGCTGTCATTGTTTGGATCTTGGAATCATCTGAGCTGTGTTTGTCTAATTTTCTTTGTTAGGCATGCACTTTCGGTACGTGCATTTTTTGAGTGTGGTGGAAGGTACTTTATTATAAAAATTATTATAATTGTCCTGTATTATCACATGGTGGAGGAAATTTAAGGAGCCTACACCATTGGACTTTTTTGCATATACATTATTATTTATTTATATATTTTGGGGGTGGAGGAAATTGGACTTTTTTGCATACACACACACCCGTATATTTTTATTTATTTATTTTCGTTTGCATGTTTTATTTGTACACATAAAAATTCACATAAGGATTTATGGATTTTTCATTTATTGGTTATAATCGTCACTGTTTTGTTAATATATTACTATTTCTGAGGTTTGATTTATATATAGCTGCTGATTATAATTGTTTTCTCTACATTGGGGTGATTTTTTTATTTCGCACGGAAGGGTTTTGTTCATTTTTTTATCTTTATTTATATAAAAAGATAAAAATAATTATGTCCATATAAATATGACTTTCTGCATGCCTATGCGAGTGTCTACTCCCCATACCAATACAACTAACCAATGCAGCCACTAAGATTAAAACATTAATGGCAAAACAGGCATATTTTCATAAATCCACAGGTTATAATTAGAGGGAGATATCCCACATATAAACCTAGGTTGCCGAATAATAAATTCCTTCAAAAGATATAAACTTTCTGTAGTAGGGGGTAATTCCAATCCTGAGAACAAAATGATGCAAATTATACTACTACATGACTAATCATTAAGTAATCCACTACAAACTAAGGGCAGCCATACATGGATCAAAATTCAGCTGGTTCAGCAACGACTGGGCAAATTTCGATCCATGTATGGGCAGACTGGTTGTACAGAAGTTGATCTACCAATTGACTTCTGTACAACCAGCCTATTGGGTTTTTCCCTGAACAATCAGTGATCTCGGCTACAGCTGAGAGCACTGATCATTGTATTCTGATGGTGTCAAAGTCTGTACAATTATGTTATGGTTTCATCATTGGATGCTTGTTTTTAATGTTCTCTTGTAAGTGCAATAAGTGAAGAGGGGTGGCTTTTTTTGGGAATACATTTTTAACAGGGTCATACTATTAAGTCTGTTTCTTTTCTCATGTTATGAACTAACGTGATCAGAGGTGGAGTTGGAGCATGTATGTCCAGATAAGCAGAAAAATCTTTATCCAGGATACCTATTGCGGGATACTGATGAATTCTTTGCTCTGGTTTTACCTGTAAAAGTGGAAATATACCCAAAAGCACTTTGTCTGTGATGTAGCTGGTGAGTGTTTATTTTGAGGAGAGAGGGATCACGCTGTGCGGTGAAGGTGTTCTATAATTATACATCTGAAAAGCCCCCAAAAAGAACACTCGGCAGAATAACTCTTCAGCTGAACTTACCTGTCACAGGGTGCACTAATTGATTCAGCACAATGTGTATTAATGTCACACTGTGTGTAATTGGGTATATAACACACTGAAGAGAGCTGCTTTTATCTTGATTGATCATGTAGCGCCCTGTTTTTAGGTAGGTGCTAGGTGTTAGGATTTTGGTAGGTAAGGTAAATTTAGTCAGGCCTGACTAAAAGCCAGGCCTGATTGTTTTGATCCTGGGCAGGGGAGTGGCTCGTGACTCGCAGCAGTGACACCTCTTGGATACCTCCTTTTTGCTTCTAGAGGGTTCTAGAAGAAAGGGTGGGAAAGAGCTGCCTGGTGTGTTTGGGGAGCCTTGCCAGGGAGGAGAGTTCGGGTGGAATAACTGGGAGATGGAGCACTAGTTGTGGAGACCTTTGAGGGAGCCCCAGTCTGGGGGGGGGGGTGACTTTGGCTCTGGAGGCTCGGGAGTGGGAGGGGACCCCTCAGTACATCCCATGGGGAGTCCTGACCAGGGAGCAGGAGAGAGCAACGGAGTGGAGGCAAGTCTCCAGGAGGGATCTAACAGGTGTCAGTGAGTGACACACACCCAGGGAAGCTGGAAGAGGCACACTGGAGAAGATTGGGGAGAGAGAAAGACAGTCTGAGAAGGGTCCAAGAGCCAGTTGGGACTGTGGTGTCACTGGGCAGTGGAGTTGGGTCGCTGCAGCCAGGAGGGCTGGCAGGGCCTGAAGGGGCCGACTGGGAGCAGTAGTCCACCAAGGCTACCTAGCACACTTTGCACTTTTTGCTACACCAGAGGGGTCCGCGAGCCCTTGCCTGTAATGAGCGGTTCACCAAGGCCTGGCCAGAGGCAGGCCTCACCACGTGCTAGCTAGGCCTGAGAAGTGTTGTGCAGGAGAGAGGAAGGAGAGGTAACGGAAAGCAAGATTGTGCTGGAGGAGTGAAGATGTGTATGTACAGGAGTGTATATAGATGGTCCCGTTGAAGAATTTTCTGATCTGCTGGGCATAAGCACCCTATACCCCAATTCAAGTTAAATCCCCTAAGAAAAAAAAAAACACACACAAGTACTGTTCTTCCTGACTCTGAATGTGTGGAAAAGAGTGACTGCGGAGTGTGACAGGTGAACCACTACTTCCAGCAACCCCTACGGGGGCATGGCTACAATTATTTATGATGGACTTTTAAGGTTCATGATCGGTATTATTGTGTGATTATAGCAGCTGCTTACTATGGTTTTTTAATCTAATTTATTTAGAGGTAGTCCTGCCGGATCAGTGGAATTTTTATTTCATGCGGTAGAGATTATTCATGTAGTAATTTCAAATCTATTTAGACTAATTATCCCATCCAAATGTTTGTGTTCAGTGAACAGCCAAGAAGATGTATATAACAGCAAAGAAACCGATTACTGGAAAATTACACACACAGTGATTTATCAAGCAAGTGTCTCTAAGTATGATGATAACCAATGGCATGGAGCTGAAAACTTTAAATTACATAGTCTTCAGGATGTTGATATGTTAAGTAGTATTCAGAACACAATTATTTAACCGGTTCCTTACCGAGTCATTGTAAAATGATGTCGGCAGGAACCCTTCGTCGATCTGGGCCGACGTTGTTGCCCTGGGGGCCCGCAGAGCATTGTGTCCCCAGGGGTCGTGTGTCCCCCGATCGGGGTAAAGAGCCAATAGATTTGTCCAATCACAGCCGGTCACTACTGACATCAGCATGCACGCTGCTTGTACGCGCCCCCGGGGGCGCGCAGCGCGGCGATCGGGTCTGAGGCTTGTCCCTCGGCCAAAGCCCAGCTACGATCAGTGTCCAATCACAGCCGGTCACATGATGTAAACAAACCGCGGTAACGAGCTATTACCGGGTAACAGCTTGTTACCGCCTAGTGTACACACCAAGCACACTGATCACCCCCCTAATAAAGAGGAAATGTCACCACCCCATCAAAGTACCTGTCAGAGCCCATCAGAGAACATGTCACTTGTCCATCAAAGTACCTGAGCACCTGTCACAGCCCATCAAAGTACCCGAGTATCTGTCACCGGCCCATCAAAGTACCCGAGTACCTGACACCAGCCCATCTGAGTACCCAAGTGCTTGTCACCAGCCCATCAGAGTAACCAAGTACCTGTCACCAGCCCATCAGAGTAACCAAGTACCTGTCACCAGCCCATCAGAGTACCTGTCACCTGCCCATCAAAGTACCCGAGTGTAAATAAATAATATAGCGCTCAACCAAACTGTGCAAAACATAAAACATAAATACAATCTAAATAGATTATGATTATTGTAAAGTGCAAAATCGTGCAAAATGTGCAAAAATGCAATAAACCAAATTCAATATCCAAAATTAGAGAACTACTGAAAGTTCACATTGGAGCAAAAAAAGGAAAAAAGAAGAAAAAAGGAAGAAAAATTATGATTTGTGTCCCAATCTATATCGAAGAGTCAAGGGTTCATCAAAGTTCATTAAGAAGTTGAGAATTCATCAAAGTTCAACAAAGTGTAGATCATAGATAGTGCCAAACTGTGAGGCTAGAAAGATTAAAGGTGTGCCCTCAGGAGGAATCCAATCCTTTTATAGATGAAAGGCTTACCAGAGGTAAGATATATTTGCGCCAAAATATGCCTATAGGGCTCCGGACATCCAGGAACAGGAAACAGACGTCACACTATCCTCAGACGACATAGGCAATAGTTGGTCTTGCTTGTAAGACTGGCAGCCATAGGTTGGTTCCTGGATTTCGGGTGTCACTCCATAATCCAATAAGGCCAATAGGGGAGAGGTCAATCACCTTCCAGGACTCACCAACGATGGGTGTTCAGAACGTTATGGGTGTGGATCCAAAAAAAGAGGAAAAAACTCTGATAGTGTAAAACCTCCTTGATGAGGTGCATTTATTGGAAAGCAAGATAAAAATACATTGCCACAAAAATGGGTAGGTGCTAACCTACGCAACTTTTGCTCGTCATCCAGCCTGAGCGTGAGTACATACCAAGACTGGAAGGGTCAGAAACCAATGCCGCCCCACCACTAAGCTGGAAAATAGCAGTAGACAATACGTCACACTCTAAGCGCCGTAGGGAACAAACACCACACGTCATGTGTTTGCTTTCCACTGGTAAGGAGTTTGTTTGGTAACGTATGTAAACCGGTGGGATGCGGATAAATAAACCAAACTGAAATTGAGAAATTGAAAAAATTAAAAATCTTTGTACTTATCCTGAGGGTGAATGCTGCTATACATTTCCGAAACAACTAAATAAATTAAATCAATGGTTTAAATTACATACAAACTATACCACTTGCCAGCAATAGCATTGGGCATAGTGTATAGGGTAAAGCTTTCATTATCAGTTGCTTCTGTGTATATCCAACCAAATAAAAAATTCAGGAATATAATCAAATTTAAGCATGGATTAAAGGTTAAAAACCAAATGCAGTATCTATATTGAAACTAGGATAAGAAATTAATTAAATGACATAAATAGGATATATAAATGTTCAATTTATGTTATTGCCAGAGAGACCGTGAATCACTCATCAATATTGATAAAACAATGGTAACAGAGACAAAATATAATCCCCCATAAATATAGGTATTTAAGTATTGTCTCCAACTGTATTCATAAAGGCACAGGTGGAAAACAGACCTGGAAACCCCGGAGTTAATACTTGAGGTAACAGGAGGAGACGAGTAACACAACCCCTACATCAGAAACAAGTGTCTAGGACTTATTTATAAACGAGTTGATGTCCCAATCGACATTTAACCCGTATGGGGCATAACTTTAAAGCTGATGAATCCAAAACACTTCTTGTTGTTTATACACCTCTTTTCAAGTCACCCCCTCTCCAGGGTGGCACATATTTATCTATCACACAGAAAGCAGTACCAGCAGGGTTTTTATCATGAACTCTTAGGTAATGCTTCGGAACGCTATGGTTTGTTCGACCTTTTATGATGTTAGTGATATGTTCACTCACTCGAACCGAAAAAGTTTGAATGGTTCTTCCCACATATTGTTTGCCGCATGGGCAAGTCAGCAAGTAAACAACGTTCCTGGTCCCAGACGTACAGAACTGCCTAATAGGATAGGAAACATGTGTTACTGTAGATACAAATTCAACTATTTATTGGAACGCACGCCGGATGACTTCCGGGCGGTATTTGTGTTGTCTTTATCCTGATGTTGAAGCCCATTAGATGTTCCTCCTTATTTTATTTAAGATTGAGCCGCATCCGTCGGGTTGATATCCTGAAAATATGATTATTATTTCAGATAGGATAAAGTTTTATTTAGTCCGCACCAGTTCCGGTTTCCACCGGAAGTGCGTCATTGAAACGCACGCCAGATGGTTTCCGGGCGGAAGTGCGCCTCGTCCAATTGAGGGTGCATGTTATTATTTATACGCAGCTTTTTGGGGGGTCGGTAACCCCTAGATGTCTGATAAGACGAAACGCGTTGGGCGCTGCTGACCCCAAAATTGCTGCGTTCTTGTTTTTATATTCACCGGCTGATTTGCAAATTTTAATCTCGCTTTCCAATAAATGCACCTCATCAAGGAGGTTTTACACTATCAGAGCTTTTTCCTCTTTTTTTGGATCCACACCCATAACGTTCTGAACACCCGTGGTTGGTGAGCTCTGGAAGGTGATTGACCTCTCCCCTGTTAGCCTTATTGGATTATGGAGTGACACCTGAAATCCAGGAACCAACTTATGGCTGCCAGTCTTACAAGTAAGACCAACTATTGCCTATGTCGTCTGAGGATAGTGTGACGTCTGTTTCCTGTTCCTAGATGTCCAGAGCCCTATAGATATATTTTGGCGCAAATATATCTTACCTCTGGTAAGCCTTTCATCTATAAGGGATTGGATTCCTCCTGAGGACACACCTTTAATCTTTCTAGCCTCACAGTTTGGCTGTTAGGAAAGAAAAGATTTGCCTGGTGAAGTCAGGCCATGTTCTGGACTTTTTTGCCGAGTTTTGCCGTTCACCAAATAGCCCTATTTAAGCTCCCTGCATCTGTCAGCAGGTGCTGTCCGTTCTCCTGCGTCTGAGTACCTGTGAGCTTCAGCTCTCCTACCTGAAACCTGCTTCCTGTGTTGTTCCTGTGTACCGACCCAGCTTGCTCTGACCTGCTACCTATCTGCTTGCACCGACCCCAGCTATCCACGACCATCCGCTTGTCCGACCCTTCTGTACCTTGCTGCCAGCCTGTGAACGAACTCTGCTTGGACTTTGATTATTCTTCTGCCTGCCCCTTCTGTGCCTCTCTGATCCGCCAGTTGCCGACCCAGCCTGCACGACCACTCTTCTGTCTGCACGACCTTCTGGAGCCTAACATCACCACCAGTGACCATCCAGCCCTCGTGCCATCCCGCACTCTGGGACTTCCTGTCTACACTACCAGGGGTCCCAGAATCAGGTGTGTAAGAGTGGTTGTTCCCTGCTAAGACAGACTCCACCACCAGGATCGTGACATTGGCACTATCTATGATCTACACTTTGTTGAACTTTGATGAATTCTCAACTTCTTGATGAACTTTGATGAACCCTTGACTCTTCGATATAGATTGGGACACAAATCCTAATTTTTCTTCCTTTTTTCTTCTTTTTTCCTTTTTTTGCACCAATATGAACTTTCAGTAGTTCTCTAATTTTGGATATTGAATTTGGTTTATTGCATTTTTGCACATTTTGCACAATTTTGCTCTTTACAATAATCATGATCTATTTAGATTGTATTTATGTTTTGTGTTTTGCACAGTTTGGTTGAGCGCTATATTATTTATTTACATTTGGATTATTAACGACAGGTTTAGTCGTAGTGTGGCCGCTCACCCCTCCTTTTCTCCTCTTTTTACCTTTAGCGCACTATCTTCCTAAAAAGTACCTGAGTACCTGTCACCAGCCCATCTGAGTACCTGAGTGCCTGTCACCAACCCATCTGAGTATCCGAGTACCTGTCACCAACCCATCAGAGTACCCGAGTACCTGTCACCAGACCATCAGCGTACCAGAGTACCTGTCACCTGCCCATCTGAGTATCCAAGTACCTGTCACCTGCCCATCTAAGTACCTGAGTACCTGTCACAAGCGCATCAGAGTACCCGAGTACCTGTCTCCAGCCCATCAAAGTACCCGAGCATCTGTCACCTGCCCATCAGAGTACCTGAGTACCTGTCACCTGCACATGTGTGTACCCGAGTACCTGTCACCAGCCCATCAGAGTACCTGAGTACCTGTCACCAGCCCATCAGAGTACCCGAGTACCTGTCACCTGCCCTTCAGATTACCCGAGTACCTGTCACCAACCCATCCGAGTAACCGAGTGCCTATCTGCAGCCTATCAGAGTACCCAAGTACCTTTTACCAGTCCATCAGATTACTTGAGTACCTGTCTCCAGCCCATCAAAGTACCTGAGTACCTATCTGCAGCACATCAGAATACCTGAGTACCTATCTGCAGCACATCAGAATACCCGAGTACCTATCTGCAGCCCATCAGAGCACCCGTGTACCTATCTGCAGTCCATGCCTCATAGAATATACCTTGGGTGTTTGCTTTCCAAAATGGGGTCATTTGTGGGTAATTCCACTGTCCTGGTGCTCCAGGGCCTTCAAAAGTGTGATAGGTATGAATTACATTTTTATGTGTAATTTATGCTCCTAGAGCGCCTGACCGTGCTCCCTGCATGTTCGGCCGCTGTATGTGACCAGGGTGTGAAAAAGTCTCACACATGTGGTATTGCAATACTCGGGACGAGTAGCAGAATTTATTTTGGGGGTTAATTTGTGCTATGTACATGCTATGTGTTAGAAATATCTTATAAATTGACAATTTTGTGTAAAAATAAAAGCGTTTTCATTTTCTTTCTGCGTTTTTTATAAGACGTGTGGAAAAAAATGAACAGTACAAAAGACTCATAATGCCTCATAGAATATACGTTGGGATGTTTGCTTTCCAAAATGGGGTCATTTTATGGGTAATTCCATTGTCCTGGTGCTCCATGGCCTTCAAAATGTAATAGGTTGTTAGGAAATTAGATGTGAAAATTCTGCTCCTAGAATGCCTGACGGTGCTCCCTACATGTTGGACCTCTCTATGTGGCCAGGCTGTGAAAAAGTCTCACACATGTGGTATCGCCATACTCGGGGCGAGTAGCAGAATGTATTTTGGGGTGTAATTGGAAGTATGCATATTCTGTGTGTGAGAAATAATTTTGCGCAAAAAAATAAATAAAAATTTAATTTTCCCAAGAATTGTGGGAAAAAAGTACAACTTCAAAAAACTCGCCATGCCTCATACTAAATACCTTGGAATGTCTACTTTTCAAAAAGGGGTAATTTGGGGGTTATTTGTACTTTCCTGACATTTCAGGGCCACAAGAAATGAGATGAATGATTGGCACCATAGCTTGTAGACTCTATAACTTTCACACAAACCAAATAATATACACTTATTTGGGTTATTTTTACCAAAGATAGGTAGAAGTATAGGTTTTGGCCCAAATTTATGAACAAAAATTACTTATTTGGAAAATTTTTATCATAGAAACTAAAAAAGGTGTTTTTTTTTTTTTCAAATTTTTCACACTTTTTTCACTTATGTTGCAAAAAATAAAAAACCCAGAGGTTATTAAATACCACCAAAAGAAAGCTCTATTTATGTGAAATAAATGATAAAAAAAACTTGTTTGGGTACAGTGTAGAGAGAGTAATTGTCAGTCAAAGTGTGAGAGCGCTGAAAGCTGAAAATTGGTCTGGGCAGGAAGGGGGTATAAACATCCTGTATTGAAGTGGTTAACTCTTTTCAGACAAATGACCCTGTCTGATTTTTGTGCTTTGTGAACAAGATCCAAAATGTATATACCAGTAAAGAATCTGACTGCACACACCCATAACTGGTCAAGTAAGTGTTGCTAAGCATGAGGAGTTAATAAGTGCTATTAGGATGATGACCAATGGTACATAGCTAAAATCAGTGTATTACCCAGTCCTCAAGATGCTGACATTAGGTATGTAGACTTTAGCAATACTTAGAGGATTATTAAATTAGTATTAATCCCAAAAGCAAACAGTTATTATATTGCAACCTACCAATTCTTAATGTAGTGTCTGCATTAGTGTTCTTTTTTAGATTTTCTTTCCTCTATATCAGTGGTTCTCAACTCCTGTCCTCAGGACCCACCAACAGGCCAGATTTTAAGTATTACCTTGGGGAGATGCAGACTAGAATACTGCAATCACTGAGCAGCAAATTATATCACCTGTGATGTATTTCAGTTATCCTGCAAACCTGACCTGTTAGTGGGTCCCAAGGACAGGAGTTGAGAACCACTGCTCTATATGCATCTGGTGATCCAGCCAGTAAATATGTTTTTCAAAAGAACAAGCTCTCCTGTAGATGTATCCATTTCAGGGATGAAACAAACCATTTACCACTGACAGGGTTGCTTATGTAATGCTACTGTCTAAAAGGTACCCCCTGTACTCTTTCATCCAGAGTGGAGGCACTCTAATACAGGGGGTGTGTTACTGGCCAGATCACCAAGCCTATAAAAGAAAGCTATTACAACCACCACATGTAATGACTTGTAAGCTGCAAAACATTATATTTCTAGTTTGGTGTTTAATACCGCTTTAAGCTCTTTAACTGTATCTACAACATTTGGAGTTAAAAAGTCAACCCATTTGTAATCTCTTTAAAATGTAGTTATTTCTGGTTTTGCTACCCTTCATACTACTATTTTGCTGACATCTTACATGACTATCCTAAGGGGAGGGAGCAGTAGGATTGGAATGATTGCCTTGTTTTGCATTTAGCTTTAAAGAATATTGCAAAAAAAAAAACACAGAAGAATGAGCAAAACAAGTAAGTGCTTAAAGCGGAGGTCCGAGGGCTAAAAAAAAAAATTAAAAGTCAGCAGCTACACATACAGTAGCTGCTGACTTTTAATATTAGGACACTTACCTGTCCTGGAGTCCAGCGATGTCGGCACCCGCCGCCGATCTTCGGATCGGGGGACGGGTGCAGCCGCCTCCATCGCGGGTAAGGGAACCCGGACGTGTAAGCAGTACAGCTTCACGCCGGGCACCTTACTGCGCATGCGCGAGCTCTGCCGCGCTCTGCTACTGGCCAGGCGCCCAGTAGCAGACCGAGCAGGGAGGAGGGAGCCGGGCTTCTGACGTCAGCGGCCGCGTCCGCCGGCACGAGCTCCCGGATGTGTGGAAAAGGACACCTGTCTAAAGACAGGTGTCCTCTTCCCCCTCCCCCCCGAAAGGTGCCAAATGTGACACCTGAGGGGGGGAGGAATCCAACCAGTGGAAGTTCCACTTTAGGGTGGAACTCCGCTTTAACATATCCCTCTCTGTGTTCAGCAAAATAAGGGATCTCAAAAGATCCTAACTAAAGATCTTAATCATCTATTTTTTTTTTTTTTTTTTTACAATTTTTAGCTTTGAAAAAACGGTTTCACAAGACACTCGATTGCATGCAACATTAAGAATTACTTTATATATTGCAAAAAGGTTTGTACTGTATATACAGCAGATTGCAATTCATGGTCATGCAAAGTCATATTGCAATAAGAAAGACAGTTCTCACATGCTATACAATTCTCATCAGCGAGTTCTTAATTTTGAGTTACATGAGAAGGCATGGTTTCTTTAGAACTGTGTATTTTTGTGGAACTAAATGTTCGTCCTTAAAGCGGTTGTAAAGGCAGACTTTTTTTCATCTTAATGCATTCTATGCATTAAGATAAAAAAAATAAACCTTCAGTGTGTAGCAGCCTCCCCAGCACCCCCTAATTACATACCTGAGCCCCATCTCTCTTCAGCGATGTCCATGAGTGTCTAAGCTGTCCAGGACACTCCTCCTGATTGGCTAAGATACAGCAGCAGCGCCATTGGCACCCGCGGCTGTCAATCAAAGTCAGTCAACCAATCAGGGGAGAGAGGGGGCCGGGCCGGGTCGGGGCACCGTGTCTGAATGGATACACAGAGCTCTGACTTGGCTTGGGTGCCCCCATAGAAAGCTGCTGGCTGAGGGGGCACTCGATAGGAGGGGGGCCAGGAGAGCAGAAGAGGGACCCGAGAAGAGGAGGATCTGGGCTGCTCTGTGCAAAACCAACTGCACAGAGGAGGTAAGTATGACATGTTTGTTATTTTAAAAAAAACAAAAAAACAGACTTTACAATCACTTTAACCACCAAAGACCCAGAAGAATTTACCACCTTCCTGACCTGAGCACTTTTTGCAATTCGGCACTGGGTCGCTTTAACTGACACTTGCGCGGTTGTGCGACGTTGTGCCCAAACTAAATTGACATCCTTTTTTTCCCACAAATAGAGCTTTCTTTTGGTGGTATTTGATCACCTCTGCGTCACTTTTGATCACCGCTATAAACAAAAAAAGAACGGCAATTTTGAAAAAAAAAAAAACAATATTTCTTACTTTTTTGCTATAATACATATCCCAAAAAAATATTAAAAAAAAACAAATTTATTCATCAGTTTAGGCCAAAATGTATTCTTCTACATACATTTTGTAAAAAAAAAAATGCAATAGGCGTATATTGATTGGTTTGCGCAAAAGTTGCCGCTTTTACAAACGATGAGAATTTATGGCGTTTTCACAATTTTTTTTTTACTAGTAATGGCGGCTATCTGCGATTTTTATCAGGACTGCAATGTTGCGGCGGACATGTCGGACATTTTTGACACTTTTTTGGGACCATTGATACAGCGATCAAATCTAAAAAATTAACTAATTACTGTATAAATGTCATTGGCAGGGAAAGGGTTAACCTGTAGGGGGTGATCTAGGGGTTAACTGTGTTCCCTCACTGTGTTCTAACTGTATGGGGGCTGGGCTGGCAGGGGCATGACAGATTTACAACACAAAAAACCAAGCCAAATTCACCTGTCTAACAGTTCAGCGTTTAAAAGACAGGGGATTGGTTACACGCATTTGCAAGTGTATGCGTAAGCTGCAGGCCCCGACAAGGCTCCCTGTATACTGCAGACCTAACTCTGTATAAGAGGCTTCACAGTGGAAGCACATACAATTAAAGTGGCCAGTTGTAGGTGGGGGACAGTGACCTTGTTTTTTGTGTTGTAATCACTTTTGGTGCCACACCAGCACCGCAGCCGCCATGGGGCCACGCCTGGGTGTCTGGTCATGTACCTTTAAGGAGGGTTGGTCTCCTCCAGTCACCTGTCCTTCATCTATCCATTAAATTGTATGTGCTTCCACTGTGAAGCCTCTTATACAAAGTTAGGTCTGCAGTACACAGGGAGCCTTGTCGGGGCCTGCAGCTTACGCATACACTTGCAAATGTGTGTAACCAATCCCCTGTCTTTTAAACGCTGAACTGTTAGACAGGTGAATTTGGCTTGGTGGCAGACTGGTCGGTAAGTTGAGCTTGGAATTTTTTTTTTTTTTTTTTAATTTTTTTTTTTGTTTTTTTGCATGACAAATTTAACTGATCCCAATTACAGGGATCAGTAGATCAGTGTCATGCCGCCTGTCAGAGCGGTGAACCGGCATGTTTACATCAGCGGTTCCCCGTTCTTCCTCTCTCACAGGCGATCATGGGTCACCGGCGGACATCAAGTCCGCCCGACCCACGACCACACTCGGGGAGCGTGCTACGGGAACAAGAGCACGCTGATTGCTGTTTATAGACGGCGATCTGCGATATCCTGCCACCTTTTTGCCGTATATATCGGCGTCACACACTCGGCAAGTGGTTAAAGAGTAACAACTTTTATCGAAAAAAAAATCCCTATCCCCTGTAGATGATCAATATGCATTGCAGGGATTTTATCAAACTTTTTCCCTTTCTGTTCTTTTTTTGGCTTGTTTACTATTGTATTTTGTATGTACTTAATAAACAGAGGTGCACGAAATTAAGATCTTGGTGCTGAAACTGAAAACAAACATTCAGGATGCACTTGGCCGAAACTGAAACTGAGAGTTTTAAAAAAATATATCTATTTTTATACATAATTGTATTGTATTCAACTTTTTAAATAATATCATGAATTTAAATGAATATTGGCACCTTTAGTGCAAGAAAAGCTCAAGAAAATGCATCCCTTTAAATTCTATGTACAGTATTTCTCAAAAGTGAGTATACCCCTTACATTTTTGTAAATATTTTATTATATCTTTTCATGTGACAACACTGAAGAAATTACACTTTGCTACAATGTAAAGTAGTGAGTGTACAGCTTGTATAACAGTGTAAATTTGCTGTCCCCTCAAAATAACTCAACATACAGCCAGTAATGTCTAAACCGCTGACAACAAAAGTGAGTACATCCCTAAGTGAAAATGTCCAAATTGGGTCCAATTAGCGATTTTCCCTCCCCGGTGTCATGTGACTCATTAGTGTTACAAGGTCTCAGGTGTGAATGGGGAGCAGGTGTGTTAAATTTGGTGTTATCACTCTCACTCTCATACTGGTAACTGGAAGTTCAACATGGCACCTCATGGCAAAGAACTCTCTGAGGATCTGAATAAAAGAATTGTTGCTCTACATAAAGATGGCCAGGGCTATAAGAAGGTTGCCAAGACCCTGAAACTGAGCTGCAGCACGGTGGCCAAGACTATACAGCAGTTTAACAGGACTGGTTCTGCTCAGAACAGGCCTCGTCATGGTCGACCAAAGAAGTTGCATGTGCTCACCGTCATATCCAGAGGTTGTCTTTGGGGAAAAGATGCATAAGTGCTGCCAGCATTGTGGTCTGATGAGACCAAGATAAACTTATTTGGTTCAGATGGTGTCAAGCGTCTGTGGCGGCAACCAAGTGAGGAGTACAAAGACAAGTGTGTCTTTTGCCTACAGTCAAGCATGGTGGTGGGAGTGTCATGTCTTGGGGCTGCATAAGCGTTGCTGGCACTCGGGAGCTTCAGTTCATTGAGGGAACCATTGAATGCCAACATGTACTGTGACATACTGAAGTAGAGCATGATCCCCTCTCTTCAGAGACTGGGCCGCAGGACAGTATTCCAACATGATAATAAACCCAAACACACCTCCAAGATGACCACTGCCTTGCTAAAGAAGCTGAGGTGATGGCCTGGCCAAATATGTCTCTAGACCTAAACCCTATTGAGCATCTGTGGGGTATTCTCAAATGGAAGGTGGTGGAGCGCAAGGTCTCTAACATCGACTAGCTCCCTGATGTCGTCATGGAGAAGTGGAAGAGGACTCCAGTGGCAACCTGCGAAGCTCTGGTGAACTCCATGCCCAAGATGGTTAAGGCAGTGCTGAAAAATAATGGTGGCCACACAAAATATTGACACTTTGGGCCCAATTTGGACATTTTCACTTAGGGGTGTGCTCACTTTTGTTACCAGCGGTTTAGACATTAATGGCTGTGTGTTGAGTTATTTTGAGTGGACAGCAAATGTACACTGTTTTACAAGCTGTACACTCACAACTTTACATTGTAGAAAAGTGTAATTTCTTTAGTGTTGTTACATGAAAAAGATGTAATAAAATAGTTACAAAAATGTGAGGGGTGTACTCACTTTTTTGAGATACTGTATGTCTTCTCACTGGTCTGTTGCACTTCCGTTGTGGTGTTAAAAATCTTGCTTGCTGCATTTTTGGTCAGGTAAAAAAAAAAATGCACCAAAAATGCACCTCCCCGTTGAAATGCATTGAAAATGCAGCAAGAATGCATCAATAATACACCCGTATTATGTTTTTGATGCGTTTTTTTGATTCACATGACCTATGAAAAACACACCATAAGCATAGTAATATTAGTGCAATTGTGGCAAAATATTCGGCACCATTATCGGCACCTTTTTCTATATTGAAAAAATGCAGAAAACACCATTTTGCCCGATTTGTTGTGGCCGCAGAAATTTCAGTGCATCTCTACCTATAAATTTTTAAAAAATAACGGTGCAGCACTAATAAAATGTGTGTGTGTGTGTGTGTGTGTGCTCACACACTTAAGTGCTAATACATTTAAACTCTGTGCAAGATATTGCATAAAGTGCTCAAACTCTGTGCAAAATATTGATAATAGTGACCAAACTGGATGCTTAAAAGATCACTCTCAAAAGTACCCAGATCAAAACAATATGACCTGTGAAAAACATATATAAAGTGCTAAATCAGTTCATCACATGAAATAAACCAGCGCATCTATAAACCTGCAGCAATAAACAGTTCCACAGTCAATGCAGATAAATCCAAGAGACATGATTCCTGAAAAATGTGCAAACAGGATCTTAAAAAGTGCCAGCATGCTGAGAGATATCCTCCACTGGTCATTATAACTGCTCACCTTGTAAATAATAATAAACTTTATTTTATATAGCGCCTTTAAAGGTGGCTTCTCAAATCGCTTTACAAGGAAAACACAAGAAATACACAGGATAACAGGAAATATACATTTATGATGGATTTATGTACACCAGCAAGTAGAGCTTTGCAGTAGTCAAGTTGGGAGAACAGTGTACAGTATATGATAGCATGGGACACAGCCGAGCAATGTTTCTCAAGTGGAAAAAAGATGTTCTGACAACATTTTGAACAGGTGGCTCAAAAGTTAGACTAGCATCAAATATCATCCCTAGATTTTTCAATTCGGACTGAAGCTCAAGTACAGAGCCTTCTATAGATAAGCTATTTGGACTGGCCTTCCGTAATTGATGGGGGTGCCAATAAGCATGACTTCAGTCTTGTCACAGTTTAATTGAAGGAAATTATGGGCCATCCAAGTTTTTATATCACAAATACAGTTAGATAGGAGAGAAGCAGCCAAGGTAGAATCTGGTTTAGTGTGGATGAACTGTATATCAGAGTGTCATCAGCATAGAAGTGATACGTGTGATCTAAGCAGTTGGCCAAGTGGAAACATGTATATTCTAAAAAGTAAGGGACCCAAGATTGAGTCCTGAGGAACACTGTACTTGACTGGGCCAGATTCAGACTTGAATCCACCAAGAGAAACAAAGTGACAGCGATCAGTGAGATATGACTTAATCCAATTACCAGAGCCAATTCTGAGACTCCAAATATGGTTTCAAGGCGAGAGAATAATAGATTGTGGTCTACAGTATCAAAGGCAGAACTAAGATCTAGTAGAATAAGAATAGTTAGTGACCCGGAATCAGAGGCTAACAGAAGGTCGTTAGTGACTTTGACCAAAGCTGTTTCTGTCCTGTGTAGCTGCCAAAAACCAGATTGGAGGGGTTTAAATAGATTATTTAAAGTCGGGGGCATGTCCAGATGTGAGAATCGGTGGACGTCTGGATTCAGAGCTCTGACCATCCTTCAGTTAATCCTCTGCCATCCGACCCTCTCTGGGCTTCAGGGGGCCAGCCATCACCACAGCCCACACCACAGTACTCTGTGCGTCCTTCCTGGGGCATATTTTTCTGTGCGGCCGGTCGGATCCGCCACATGAGGCCCCGGCTCGCGGCATAGTCCGCGGAACGCCACCATTCCCCTAGTGGCCAGGCCATCGGCTGCCCTACCGACCATCAGCCACTTATCTGGACATCCAGTTGCTGCACGGACTGCCCTGTGACTCCGCGGCCTAAGGAGACTGTGAGTAGGGGAATCAGGATAGGAGGTACGGCCCTCCATGGTACCACGAAATGCCGCCATCTTGCTTTTTGGGCCTGTGATCTCTCCTCCCAAGGGGGAGAGGGTGCACTTACCCTAGCATCACCCTCACCAGCAATAGCCGTCGCCCCTGTTCTCCTGGGGATCTGGCCGGGGAGGGGGGGCAGGCGGTGTGGACGATTGGAGTACTCAGCTCTGGGGCCCAACCTCAGCTCAACACCTGCAGAACCTCCATAAGCCAAGGCTGGGTGAGTGCATCTAATACTGACTGTTCTATCTATCTATCTATCTATCTATCTATCTATATATATATATATATATATATATATATATATATATATATATATATATATAATATATATATATATATATATATATATATATATATATGTGTGTGTGTGTGTGTGTGTGTGTGTGTGTGTGTGTGTATGTGACTTTGCATTCCTGGACAGCTGAATGATCTGTATGACCACCCTCATAGAGAGCTTTATTTAAAGTGCGCAGCGACGGGCATCTCTCCCAGGCCAGTGTCCCCCTATATCTCTGCACCCTTATCCTGTATACTTATTGTTTGACTGGAGAGTGAAAAATGTATCATCTATAGCGGCAGCGGAATGATGGTTAAATATGGACCCCCTGCGCCCTATTTGGCAGTGGAACAGCTAGGTTCAGAAGGCAGGAAAATGCGGGCGCCACAGCGGGTCATAAACATATGCTGCAACCATCAGCATGTGCAGTCTCTCCTACACTGCCATCCCAGGGGATGAGCGCGTCTGAACCAGCTATCTTTAAAACGCAGGGTGAGCCCCATCTGGCGTTGGATACCCCTATAGCCCTACTAATAGTATAGCTTCTGGGCCACCTGCTGCAGAACCCACGCTGGCTGAGATTATTCTGGCGATTCAGGATTGCAAGACCTCCCTATCGCTACAAATTGAGACTATCCGCATTGATAACTCTCTGCTGAATCAGGATGTACAAACTTTAAAGGGAGAGAACCGGGTTGCTGAAGAATGTATTAGTACTTTAGAAGATACAGTTCAACCACTTTCGGCCGATGTACAGGCGAATGCCGCTGAAAATTGACGACCCGGAGAATCGTTCCAGGAGGAATAACCTCTGTTTTGTGGGGTTCTTGGAGCGCTCCAAGGCTGCGAGAAGTACTGGGGGTTGAAAATCTGTCCCATGCCTTCCTTATTGAGAGAGCACACCATACTCCACCACGTGCGCCAAATCCTGGGACCCCTCCATGTTCCTTGATTGCACGAATCCTCAATTTCCAGGACAAGGTGATGATCCTGCGCTTGGCCAGAGAAAAGGGTCCACTCAAATACAATGGCAACACCATATCGATATAACCTGACTTGACATGGTAGACTGAACCACAACCAGGGTTGGCCATGCCATTCCTGGTTGCTTGCTGAGTGTGTTGCTGATGCGGGCGAATACACTTGTGGTCACCTCATAGCTCCAATACATTATGATTCCCCTTCAGGAGCACTGGCTATGCTTCAACGGGGCCCGATATCCACACCACTAACCCCATTCCATTGCATGGCGAAGCCACGGGAACTGTTTTCTGTTTGGTTTTTTCTTTTTGGGTTTTTTGTTGAACTTTTCACTGGTTCGGGATCCAAGCTCGCCAAGTTGGGGATGGTTGAGCGGGGTGGGATGGGACTGCATTTCTATAGGCCCTTCGTGGTCGGTTGAATTTTTTGATAAATTATCATCTTTTTCTTTTCATTTTATACAAGCAAGACTTTTGGTTTCACTAGACTGTCTATGGGTATACCTAAACTCTATTATTTGGCTTGATCTTTATAATATTGAATCTTATAATATCCCTTATGGTATAGAATATGTTCTGTATATTATAGCTGGCTAAACCACTGAAAATTATTTCCTGGAAGGTGAGAGGGGCAAACTCTCCTCACAAGCGGTCCTTGATTTTTTTCATTCTTTAGGCGATATAAACCACATATTTGTCTTTAGGAGACGCATTTAGTTAAAGAAAGGTTGCGCTCGCTTAAACAAGCATGGGTGGCCTCCTCGTATCATGCCGCCCACACTACATACTCCAGGGGCGTTTCCATTTTGCTGGCCAAATCACTATTGGCCGAAATGATATCCGTTAAAACAGATCCAGACAGCCCGTTTGTCATACTCACTAACTATTCAAATTGCCAGAACGACCTTTACCCTGGTCAATGTTTATGTGCCTCCTCCGTTTACCCCAGATCTTCTCTCCAGATTGTCTCTTCTCCTTGTCGCCAGAACCCCCAGATCGGTGCTATATATATATATATATATATATATATATATATATATATATATATATATATATATATATATATATATATATATATATATATATAGGAGATTTTAATGCTTTTCTAGACCCCTCACTGGACCGCTTGGGAGGTAGTAGTAAATCCTGCCCCTCTTTTGTAGACTGGGCTGGAGTCTATAATCTTACTGAACTGTGGCGGTGGAAACACCCCGCTAAATACCAATACTCGTGTCATTCCGATTCCTTTCATACAATGCCTTGTATTGATTTGGCGATTGCTACACCCGATGCTCTCCCACTGGTATCATCAGTGTCCATGCACCTCTGGCAGTGGATCTCCTCTGCCCGCACAAGGGCCTGCTATGTGGTGTATGGGGCCACAATGGCTGGAGGACGAGATCGTACAAAGGTCCTGCGGGAGAGACATTGTGGACTATTGGAGGCTTAACCAAGGGTCTACCGATTCCTGGAATGTTTGGGAGGCATCCAAGGCTGTACTGAGGGGTGCCTATGTCTGTGACGGGTGTCTTGCGTAAAAACGCTATACAGTGCACCGAGGAGTTGGAGGAGGCAATGGTGGTGGCTGAGGCGGATTATGGGGCACACCCAGACCCCCCTAGGTGTGATTTGTGGTTGGCCAGATGTAGAGAATATGAACTTAAGCTGCTGGACCTAACCCAAAAACGTATGTTACATGTGACACAGAAGATATTTGAACATGGTAATAAGGCCGGACGGCTCTTAGCTTACATAGTCAGACCGGACCATACCCCTGTTTCTATCCCTCGAATCCTTACTTTACAGGGAGGGATTAGTGACACCCCACAATACATTGTGGCTGCGTTTTTGTCTTTTTACAAGGAACTGTATACCACAAGGTCCCACTATCTAGACACGCACCTGACTTAATACCTTGCACAGATCCCACTCCCACACCTGACGGAACAGGAGACGGAGGATCTGGAAGCCCCCATTATGGTAGAGGAAATGAAAGTGGCAATTTCACAACTTCTAAATCATAAATCCTCAGGCTTAGATGGCTTTCCGGCCGAATGGTATAAGAAGTTCACCTTGTTGCTTAGCCCTCTCCTCCTTAATACCTATAAAGAAGCTTTAACCACTTCCTTACTGGGCACTTAAACCCCCCTATTACCCGGACCAATTTTCAGTTTTCACCGCTGCCGCTCTTTGAATGACAATTGCGCGGTCATGCATCGTTGTTCCCAAACAAAATTTGCGTCCTTTTTTTCCCATAAATAGAGCCTTCTTTTGGTGGTATTTGATCCCCTCTGCGTCATTTCTGATCGCCGCTATAAACAAAAAAAGAGCCACAATTTTGAAAAAAAAACAATATTTTTTACTTTTTGCTATAATAAATATCCAAAAATAAAAAATAAAAAAACTAATTTATTCATCAGTTTTGGCCGATATGTATTCTTCTACATATTTTTGGTAAAAAAATTTATACAGCGATCAGAAATTTAAATGTCCACTGATTACTGTATGAATGTCATTGGCAGTGAAGGGGTTAACCTGCAGGGGGCAGTGAAGGGGTTAACTATGTTCCCTGGGTGTGTTCTAACTGTGGGGGGGCGGGGTTGACAGGGGCATGGCAGATCTAACTGATCCCAGTGACAGGGATCAGTAGATCTGGCATGCCCCCCTCACAGAACGGGGAACCGCC
>BLSH010115257.1:834019-849668 GCA_018402905.1 Glandirana rugosa
TACAGGCGGCCTCTGGGCGACGGGGAACCGCCGTGTTTAGTTCGGCGGTTCCCCGTTCCTCCTCTCTGTAAGGAGATCGCGGGTCTCCGGCGGACATCGGGTCCGCCCGACCCGCGGGCACGCTCCCGCAGTGTGTGGCGGCACGTGTACACGCCGCTCGCGCCTGCGGAAGCGCGCCCAGCACGAGCCAAATGGGAGGACATCTATTGACGTCCTCCCGGCATTTTAGAGCCGCGCTGTAGCCGTCATTCGGCTATAGCGCGGATAGGAGGAGGTTAAAAAGGGGAACCCTCCCACCATCTATGAGGGAAGCATTAATTGTACTATTAAGTGCTAGCCAATCGTCTTAATTGAATAATTGAAAAACTGATAGGATGTAACCAGGGGGGTTTTATACCGGGAAGATCTACTAGAATGAATATACGCAGACTGTTTCATAACCTACAATATCCCCACGACTGTACACCTACTAGGGTAATTCTGTCACTCAACACTAAAAAAGCGTTTGATAGTGTGGAATGGCCCTACCTATTTAAAGTCCTGGAGAGATATGAATTTGGTCCACGCATGATAGCCTGGATCAGACTCCTATACTGCTCCCCGATGGCCCATATCAGAGTTCACTCCACGGTGACAGAGGCATTCCCGATCACCAGGGGTACCAGGCAGGGGTGTCCTTTATCCCCCCTCCTGTTCACCCTGGCCATGGAGCCCCTTGCCATACAGATCCGTAGCACTTGCCAAATAAAAGGCCTCCCTATTGGGACTATAGAAGAACGTATATCACTCTATGCTGACGATACATTGGTATACCTGGCTGAACCACGAGAATCTCTTAAAAACCTGCTATCTCATATCAACACTTTCGGGGACTACTCAGGATTCAGGGTGAATTGGGAAAAATTGACCCTTTTTCCCCTGGACCAGTGATCTATACAGGGTTGGAATTACAGGTTGTCTCATCATTTAGGTACCTGGGCGTGATGGTACAACTACCACTCCCTCGGTACATTGAGAATAATATATGCCCCATACTAACACAATTACAAGAGCACACTAAGCAATGGATGGCTCTTCCGCTGGATCTCATGGGCAGGGCCAATATCATTAAAATGATCTACCTCCCCAAGCTACTCTATGTTCTAGCCAATGCTCCATGTAGGGTCCCAAAATCTGTTTTTAAATGCATTAATTCTATATACACTACGTTCTATGACGGGGTGGGTCACCTAGAATAGCTCTCGAGACACTTCGACTTCCCTCCCATCTAGCTGGCCTGGCCTTCCCTAATTTCTACCTATACTACCTGGCCCCACATCTGGTATCCATCCATGACTGGCTACATCCCAATGACACTAATGCCTGTACTAGCACGGAGGGGGCTATTGTCTCCTCTATGGAGACACTCCACAATGATCTATAGAGACCGTGTCCCTGATAGACCGGGGACAGCTGTAATACATATGTCCCTCTGTCTTTCGGACAATCAAAAGTAAATATGCCCGAGAATCTTGGGACGCCTCACTGAACACACCCCTATGGTATAACGGCACTCTTAGGGAACTGGAGTCTATACCGGACCCAGTGAGATGGTCCTCAAGGGGAGTTAAATACCTGTGTCATGTCTTCGACACACAGGGCTTTAACCCCTTTCAACAACTCCAACAGAAGTATGACCATCCGAATTCTTATATATTTTATTATTACCAACTGAGACACGCAGTCAGAGCACAATTTGGTACCTTAGACAATCCACTTTGCATGCCCCCACTAGAAACACTACCAAGGGACTCGGCCACTACTAAACTCATTTCAACCTACTATATGACCCTAGCTACGGGTACTAACCCTAGATTTCAGGTGGCCCAAACGAAATGGTCTGATCTGGATATGCAAGTCAAAGGAGGAGGATTGGTCGGAATTTACCGACACCTTCAAAACATCGGTCATCTCCTCTAGAGAGAGTTATTCAAATTAAAGGTCTTCCACCAATCTCATGTAACCCCCCACAGGCTTTATAAAATTGGTTTATCATCCATGGACACATGCTTTAGGGGATTCGGTCAACAAGTCGACTTTCTGCACTGCTTCTGGACGTGCAGCACCTCTGGAAGGATATTGGCTCCTTCATCTCGTCGGCTCTGGGCCTCCCCAACATTATCAATCCTAAGAATTGCCTCCTAGGAGTTTTTGGGGATTTGTCACTGTTGGCCTCGGCAAGGAGACTCCTTTGTATCCTTTTTTTCTATGCGAAGAAGTCTCTCTTGCTGACGTGGAAGAGCCTACAGACACTGAGCAAAACCTTGTGGTTGAAATTGATAAATCACGCACTACTCTTATACAAAATTACATTTGACCTTAGGAAAAGGAGTAAGAGCTTCCATAAGGTTTGGGGTAGATGGCTAGCCAGCCCCCTTACATTGTGCCCCCCCTTACCATGAGGTTTATCGTTACTTAATCTACCCTGAGTTGGTACAGGCCTACCCGGCCTACCTTACATATTAATATATTACGGTATATGCTTGATGGACTCCAGCCTAGCCAAATAGAGATATACCCACATGCCATTTGCTGAAAAGGAATAATTGGGAAACTATATTCTCCGCCTTGGAGCTAACCACCTTGTCAAGAGCATCCTGTGCTGATAGCCATGAGAGTTTAGTTTGTTCTGAGGGGTCTGCTATGTAAACCTTTTCCAACCTATCCACCAACTTAACCATGTGTTCCTCATGTGCTCTGGAATTATCCTTTACCTTTTTAATAGCTGAAGAGAAAATTCCCCTGAGGTGACACTTAAAGACATCCCATTTAACTAGTAAGTTCTCATATCGTGCATTATCCCTATGGAAGTACTCAATTTGTCTCTTGATCAAATCGTCTGCAGGGAACAGTTGCAGCCAAAAGGTATTGAGCCTCCAGGGGGCAGGGGCCAATATGCTTTTAGGTCTCACCGTAATCCAGGTCAGCAATGGCGAGTGATCAGAGATCCCTCTAACAGCGTAATGGATTTTGGTGACATATGGTAAGGCTAGCATGTTCCCCATACACAGATAAATCCATGACAAAGTGGCGTGAGCCTTAGAAAAACAAGAGAATTGGACCGTTCCAGGGAACTTTGTCCGCCACACATCAATCCACCCCATATCGTCAAAGAATCTAGACATTAACGTCCCCTTAACCATATTAAAATTGGAGCTGGGTTTATGCACCCTAGGGTCCAATATACCGTTAAAATCTCCCAGGATGTACAGAGGGAGAACGGGCCTCGTCAAAATGAGGGCCACAAGCTCCCTCAAGACAGCTGGCGAGAAGGGGGGTGGAATATATACCACTGCCAATATACACTCCAGGTCATATATTTTGCAATGTAAAAAGACATATCGACCCTCATCATCCACAGCTACCGATTTTTCTTGAAAAGGCAAAGCCCTATGCACCAATACGCTCACCCCCCTTGAATAAGAGGAGCGAGTGGAGTGGTATGCCCTCCCCACCCAGGCATATTGAATACAGCTTATTGAATCCTTGACTAAGTGTGTTTCTTGCATGCCCACTATGGCAGGGTGGTATTTACGTAGATAACTGTTCACCGACCGTACTTCATTTAAGTGGCGTGCCCAGTCCTCGAACATTCCACGAGACAATAGGAACTTCAGCCATATTGAGTATAACGTATATAGGTGAATAGAGCGTATCCGTAATACTCAAGCATGCATGGAAAAGCAAAATACAGTTGTGCCATTGTGCAAAGTGGACATAAACAATGCAGGCCCATTTGTCTGCTTATCAAGTCGTGACATCCTAACATGTGAATCCTGAGAAGGGAAACCAGAACAGTTAAACTTGTAAGGCACAACGGTGCCCACCAAAAACTCAAACAGAGAAAGATAACCATCAAGTCATGGTTATGAAAAACAGCCAACGTGCTGTGTGCAGCAATAAGTCCCTCAAACAGGTTGCTCCCCATCCCACACGGGGGGTGCTGCGCTGCTCGCTGGAAAGGTGTTGCTAATTGCATTGTTTAGAGTGCTCCTTTTCCCAAAAAAGTAAGAAAAATTAGTTGTGTCCCCGGCCAGGGTACATCAATGTAGGAACCCCTGTTGTCAAAAGGGCAAAAGACAAGGAAAAGAAAAGGAATCCGTAGCTAGGATGCAAAACCAAGATGTGTCTCACCATCCTGAAGACTTCTGGTAATAGATCCACACAATCAGGCCACTCCATTCTCTCGAGGCGCATGGCGCAGAGATGGCTCCTGTGTATCTAGCCAGTCCGTCGCTTCAGGCGCCATGTTGAAGAAGTGAGTGAGGCCGTTAGCCGTCACTGGCGGCAGTTTTAGGATTGTTGGTACAAAATCAGTGATAAGGGAGTAATTTATGATATTGATGATAATGGGGCATAGAGCGCTAAAACAAGATTTAAATATGTGGGTGGGGATAGGGTCAAGTATGCAGGTGGAGGATTTCATATTTGAGACCAATTTAGTTAGAGATGAAGAATCAAGTACAGAGAACTGGGAGAGAGAAGAGCCATTGAAGCTAGGTGGGCCAGGAAGTGATGTGGATAAAACATGTGGTGTAGTAAGAATTTGTTGTCTTATTTTGTCAATTTTTAAGGAGAAATAATCTAGGAATGTGTTACAGAACTGTGTTGAAGCAGGTAGTGTGGAGGGACTGTAATGTTTTAATAATCTGTTGATGATGCACAAAAGTTGTCTAGGGTTGCTAAGATTTTTTCTATAGCATGGGAGAAAGTCTGATCTAGCAGTCTCAAGTTTACCCACACAAATAGTCTTTCCATGCATTATAATGGACAGTCAAGCTGGATCTGTGCCAATTTCTCTCCAGTCTCTGTGAGACTGCTTTCATAAAGTGAAGGTGAGAATTATACTATGGAGCCAGACGGGAGAATGAGACGGTTCGAGTTTTTAATAGGGCATAGTTATAGTGACTTCCTCAGTAGGGGCCCCTACCGAGGAAGTCACACCCTGACAATACACATCTAGTCGAAGGAGCCTGCGTCTGACGTTACGCTACGGCCATCTGAGTACACAGGCTCTACAAACGCTGATTCCAGCTAGCACGGCTATATTGTGCCACAGAATGTAAGTCTTCACTTGTACCGTTTGTTGGATTAATAAAGCTTTAAGACAGAGAGCACTAGATTCCTGCAATTTTGTCTTTACATGCGGTGGAGATTACCAACAGGTCCCAGCAGAGGCGTTTGAGGAGAGGACTATTGGGAACCATCGCCAGCTGTCCGTCCTAAATTCCATGGTGGGGATAAACGCTGTCTTTACTCATCTATAAGGTAAGCAGCTATATTGACCGGTGGAGGATATCTCTCAGCACGCTGGCACTTTTTAAGATCATCTTTGCACATTTTTATGGGAATCCTGTTTCTTGGATTTATCTGCATTGACTGTGGAACTGTTTATTGCTGCACTTTTATAGATGCACTGTTTTGTTATTTCATGTGATGAACTGATATAGCAATTTATATATGTTTTTCACAAGTCATATTGTTTGATCTAGGTGCTTTTAGAGTGATCTTTTAAGTATCCAGTTTGGTCACTATTACGCAATATTTTGCACAGAGTTTGAGCACTTTATGCAATATCTTGCATAGAGTTTAAAATGTATTAGCACTTAAGTGTGTGAGCACACACACACACACACACACACTTTATTAGCGCTGCACCATTGCTTTTTTTATATTTAGCAAGTTGAGTGAAGTGGAATCATTTGTTTGTGGTGGCTGCTGATTAGTCTATGATCATTATCACACTAAGCTAATTGCACTGATTTGATTTTTACACATTTTTTTTGTTCATCTTTACTTATAAAGCATATCAAAAAGAATTAAAAAAACAAACAAACCATTGTAGCAGATTCCTACCAGTGCCTGCTCTGAAGAAACAGCTGTATGTTTTATGGTGTCCTTTAAATACTGATTCTGCAAGAGAGGGACTCATTCATTATATTCAACTAGTGTACTCTCACCATTCTTATGAGTGTTTTTATCCCTGTAGAAGTATTTAACCATTGGAGAGTATCTCACCAAAATTAAACTTCCTATTGCAGGGAATGCCTAACATCTGACTTGTATCTTAGCACAGACTTATTGGAAAGTCAGTGAACCAATCACACAATTATTATTATACAGGATTTATATAGCGCTGACAGTTTGCACAGAGCTTTACAATATTAGAACAGGCAGTACAATTACAATACAATTCAATACAGGAGGAACCAGAGGGCTCTGCTCGTTAGAGTTTACAATCTAGGAGGGAGGGTCAAGTGATACGAAAGGGCAATAACTGTGGGGGATGAGCTGATGAAGCACACAAGCAGGAAGTTGCATCTCTGGGGGCATTCTGTACACCAACTCTGTACAAAATGCCTCCAGATTGCCATATTACATTGCATTTTATAGAAAAGTACTGTGCTGCAGATTGAAAAGGAAAGTTATTTAAAAATATTAAATTACAATATTGTGTGTAGCAATTGTATATGCGATATTTTTTTTAATTTGCCATATTGTTTCAGCCAAGGTGAAGTTAAGGTGAACAATATAGCTAACTTTGCTACAACTTCCAAAAGTTATGTTGGAATTTCATTTGATCTGACTGAACTATGTGATCCAAATAGTGCAGTGTTTCCCAACCCAGTCCTCAAGGCACACCAACAGGTCATATTTTCAGGATTTCCCTCAGATGAAACAGCTGTGGTAATTACTAAGGCAGTGAAACTGATCAAATCACCTGTGCAAAATAATGGAAATCCTGAAGACATGACCTGTTGGTGTGCCTTGAGGACTGGGTTGGGAAACACTGAAATAGTGCATACCATGGATCAAAGTTTCTTTTTTTGAGAAAATTTTTCTTCAAGGCTGGTTGTTACCTGATCAATGACTGGATAGAAAACTTGATGTTGAAAAGATTCAAGGGTGGATAGGAAGCAGTGCATACTGTTGACAATTCTCCAGGCATTCTTTTTTATCCTAAAGAGCCCTTTCTGAGGTAAGTGTCTTTCAGATGGAGTATTAACAGAATACTCTAGAGGAGGACTGCTATCTTTTGAGATAAATGAACCCACCATTGTTCTTATATTTGAAAATGTATACTTGAGCATCATAGTTTGGTGTTTGGCAGTTTCCACCATTCCCTGTGTCTTAAAAAAATCTCTAATACAATTGTTTGCAGATACTCTGAAACTGGACTAGCAATATCAAAGATTTGCATAAACAAATGAGATAAGCAAAATGTTACAACTCAGTGGCGGCTGGTGAAATTTTAGGATGGGGAGGTGCCAGACCCCGCCCTTCCTTTTTGACCCCTTTCACTTCTCATAAGCCCCACCCCTTATAGATTCCACCCATTGTGTCAGGAGTATACAGCCCAGCATCACCAGATAGGGATGTATACAGCATCACCAGATAGGGGTTTATACAGCATCACCAGATAGCGGTATATACAGGCATCACCAGATAGCGGAATACAGCATCACCAGATAGGGGTATATACAGGGATAACCAGATAGGAGTATATACAGGCATCACTAGATTGCGGTATACAGCATCACCACATAGGGTATACAGGCATCACCATATAGCGGTATACAGCATCACCAGATAGGAGTATATACAGGCATCACCAGAGAGAGTATAAAGGCATCACCAGATAACGGTATACAGCATCACCAGATAACGGTATACAGCATCACCAGTTAACGGTATACATCATCACCAGATAACGGTATACATCATCACCAGGTAACGATATACATCATCACCAGATAACAGTATATACACAGGCATCATTAGATAGTGGTATACAGCATTAGAGGTCGACAGATATGGGTTTTTCTGTTGATGTTGATTATTTAGAAATCGGGGAGGCAGATATATGATGCCGATTTTTTTTTTTTTTTTGGACTGATATGTTAGGCGGATTTTTCTTTTTTTTTTCCCCTTCAGCTCATAAAATCTAACAGTTAATAAGAAGTGATACAGAAAATTGCTTACATTAAACATTTATTAAACAACACAACAAGCCTCCAATCAGTGCACTTGTATGTATAATTTAGATTAAAAAAACTATGTATCTTAATTATACACAAAAACAGGTAATCAAAACTTTTGGAAAAAAAAATGGGCTAACTTTACTGTTTAGTTTTTTTTTAAATTCATTCCTTTGATAAGTATAAACATTGTATCTCTTTGGTTCTTTTATCAGCGATGTTCTCAGACTTGGCAAGCTGCCTGGATTTTTGTCTTTCTTGTTCTAAAAGGAGCGACTTAAGTCACTCCGACTTAGAAGTCAATGCAAGTCGCCCCAAAAGTAGTACAGGAAACTTTTTCTATTACAGAAGTTGTTTGCAAGTCGCGCTGAAGTCGTGCCGTGCGGGGTCGCGCTGAGTTGCCCTGCAAGTCAAATCGCCCCTGTGCCAATCGGCCTTTAGTGCATAAATTAATCGGCCTAATTTGCAGCACAATCGGCCAATGCTGATTAATTAAAAAATGCCAAAAATCGACCCGATGTATACAACATCACCAGATAGGGTATACAGCATCACTAAATAGGAGTATATACAGGCATCACCAGATAGTGGTATATACAGGCATCACCAGATAGGAGTATACAGCATCACTAGATAGGGGTATATACAGGCATCACTAGATAGCGGTAAATAGCATCACCAGATGGGGTATATACAGGCATCACCAGATAGCCATATACACACCAGATAGGGGTATATACAGCATCCACCAGATAGGGGTATATACAGGCATCACCAGATAGGGGTATATACAGGCATCACTAGATAGCGGTATACAGCATCACCAGATAGGGGAATACAGGCATCACTAGATGGCGGTATACAGGCATCACTTGATAGGAGTATACAGCAGTGGCGGTTCGCCAGCAGGCGTAAGCGAGAGATCCCGCTCGCTGTGGGCACACTCCTCGGGAGTGCAGCGGGCGCGCGCGTGCATGCCCCCTAGCGGCCATTCGCAGATCGTCCACGCTGCCGCCGTAAATATGCGGTAGGCAGTGTGGAACTAGTTAAAGGAATGTTTTATTTTTATTGTTATTAAAATCACTGCTCCTGAAAAAATGATCCATTTAAAAACTTTTTTTGCATTGACCCGGGTCCCCATACACTTTTTATGGCAATAGCTTGCATTTAAGCCTTTAAAATGAGCACTGTTGATTTTTCCTGGTCAGGTCCACTTTAACGGTGTTCGAATGTTCTCACAAATTTCTTGCCTGTTTGCATGTTCTGTTGCGAACCGGGGGGCGTTTGGCCCATCCCTAATGCTTACAAATCAAAACTTGATTTGATAGATTACACAGTTTCGATAGATTCCTGCACTTGTCAGACTTGTGGGACAAATTGTGACCATAGGGGAGAGATGAAATAGAATCACCTAAAATTACAGGGAAGAGAAGTTCCTTTTTGGAAAAAAAGGGGGATTTCTCTTCAAAAGGTAAAAAAAGGAAATCAAAAATAGACATTAATCGTTCAGATATAGATCAATCCTCTGGGCATGAGGTGTTTACCTTAGTTGCAGTAGTCTATATTTGGACCAATAAATTACCTTCTCCCTTTAAGAAAGGGTACTTGATCAATGAGGCTGGTGGGAGAGAAGGGATAGAGATGGTATTGCTAGATGAAAAAGCCCAGATGAAACAAAGGAAGCCAAAGAGGTTATGAATCCAGCGAGCCTCTCGCTGCAACAATATCTTGTCATTGCCCCCTCTTTCTGTGGGACATATTCTAAGGCAAAGAAGTGCGTTTTTGAACAGTCAAACCCATGGAACAAGCCCATGTGTCTACTGATGGGTGTCTCCATCTTTTTCTTAGACACTAGGGATACATGGTCCCATGTTCAATGGAAAAATGGCTTCTTGGTCTTTCCCATAATAGGTCCCACAATCACATAGCCTGATATATACCACGCCTACCGATTGACAGTCTGCCAGAAATTGTGGTCTAAAGATCCATCCATCGGGCAGGGTGATTTGTTCAGCTCGATAAGTGTATCTACAAAAGTTACACTTATTACAGGGAGAAGTTCCATTGGATCTATTTTTGACTATGGCTATGAACCAATTTGTCTTTTAATCAATTTGACCTTCTAAAGGTGATCTCTGGGTGGGCTTTGAAATGTTTAGATATGGTGTCGTCAGCCATTAATAAGTACCAATATTTTTGTATCATTTGGCATACTTGTTTGTGTTGTCCAGAAAAACGAGTGATCATTCTTACTCCAGCATCTGATTTTTTTTAGTTTTGTTTCCACGGATGAGTGATACATTGTCCGTGTTTTTAGCTCTGCTATAGGCCTTCTGGAGGCATTTTTTACTGTATCCTCTTTCAAGTAGGCATGATTGAAGTGCCTCAGTCTCTGGGAACTACTAGCGTGTAAAATAGAGTTCCCTGCAGAGGGTTTACAAAACAATGTGGACCCCAGGGTACAGTCTTGATTGACCAGTACCTTGATGTCCAGAAAATTGAATGTTTGTTGGTGACAATCCATCATAAATGTTAGATTATAGTTGTTTTGTTTGAGGGTGTCAAAGAAGAATACTAGCTGGTTTTGTGTGCCTGTCCAGATATATCGTCAATATATCTGTGCCAAACCAACACCTTGCTAAATTGCTGCATTTCCTCCCTGGAGTAAAGGTCCCTCTCCCACCTCCCCCCAGGTACAGGTTTGAGTACGATGGGGCACACTTGGTTCCCATCGCCACCCCCTGCACCTGAATGTAGTGGGAGTGTCCAAATAGGAACACATTGTTGGTGAAAAAAAAATGCAACAGATCAAGAATAAATCTGTTGTATGGCCCAGTTGTATGATCTCGTTCAGAAATAAAGCCCTCTACACATCTACAACCCCCAAATCATGGGGGGTGGAGTTTTAGAGGGCCTCCACATCAATAGCCACCAGCCAAGACCCCTCAGGAATGTGCATCAAGGGATCTTAGGAGGTCCATGGTATCCTGAATATAGGAAGATAGTGCCCTTACATGGGGACGAAGATAATCGTCTACTAGCTGGCTGGCTGTCTCAGTCGAGCAGCCCCTACTGGAGACTATAGGTCTACCAGGGGGATGTCTTATAATTTTTTGGGATTTTGGGCAACACATATTGCTGTAGCGCCCCCCATAGTAAGAGGTGCTTTTTGCAGGAGAGACAAATTTAGTCAGGCCTGACAATAAGTGCAGGCCTGAATGTTTTGATCAGGGCGGGGGAGTGGCCCAGGCAGAGCTGGAAATTGCCGGAAGGAACACCCCTTGAATAGTCCTCCCCTTTGCTTCTGGCAGGCTCTGGAAAAGTGGATGGATGAGGTGTGACTTTCTGAAGTATATTAAGGAGCCCTGACCAATCCCCATCCTGGTTTGGCAGGGGGCAGGAGAGTGTCAGGTGGAATAGGGAGGTGTAGCAGAGGTGCTGTGGAGGCCTCAACCCGGGAAGGGAGCCCCCAGTCTGGGGGGTGACCTTACAGTCTGGGGGCTCGGGTTCAGCTAGGAAGAGGAGTTGGTTCCTGGAGCGGCACAAGGGAGCAGAACAGCAGAGAGGCTACATAGAGGAATCTTTAAAGGATCCACCGGTGTCAATGAGTGGCAGCCCCTGGGAGCTGGATGAGAATGCTGGAGCAGGCTGGGAGAAGACAGTGGACAGTCTGTAGAGGTCAGAGGAGCCAGTCAGGGGAAGGAGTGTCACTGGACAGTGAGGTAGGCTGGAGGGGCCTGGGAGATGGATGGGCTGGGAGTAGTAGTTCATCCAGTGCTTCGATGTGCCTGACACTTTTTTGTACCATTCACGATCTTTTAAAAGGTCCAAGATCATTGTTTCATATTGAGTACAGTACATCACAACTAGATTACCTCCTTTATCTGACGGTTTAATAATTAGGCGCTGATCTTGTTGTAAGGAGAGAACTGCCTCTTGTTGGGCTGGGGTTAAATTAGAATGGGAAATCCCCTTCCATTTGGTATGTTTGATTTCATTTGTGACCTGTTGTGTAAAAGCCCAGATATTAGGGTTGCCTTGATGGGCAGGAAACACCTGAGATCTGGGTTTATATTCCTGGACATGGAAATTTGTAGATTTGACATCAAGGGGGGGGGGGGACATGCCTGATCAGATAGATGCCCCTCATTCATATCATATTTGCAAGATAAGCTAAAAAAAATACTATGATTTGGATGAGCATTGGCTAAACCATGGTTTCTCAACCAGGGTTCAGTGGAACCCTAGGGTTCCTCCAGAGGTTGCTAGGGGTTCCTTGAGCAATGGTCAATTTCTACTTCTCAGATAAATTCCCAATGACATCATTGATCTTTTTAGCTATCTGTAAGGGGTAATTCTTCCCAATGACCACAAGTGCAAGGAGCATTCTTCCCATTGACCATCACACGAATGTATCATGAGTTGTAGATTTTAAATTTTTAGCAGGGATTCCCCGAGACCGGATAACTATTTCAAGGGTTCCTCTGTGTTGAAAAAGTTGAGAAAGGCTGGGATAAACTATGAGCAGATTCAATCTACAGAACTAAACAGGATGTGAACTTGTAAAATTTACTTAGCAAGGCCTTCCTAGTTTGACAATGAACTTAGTGAAATGAATTTGCCGCTTTACAATCTGAAAGTTTTGACTTACTTTTCTCCAGTCGGTTCTGTGCAGATCCTTCATAATCCCTCATAGGTGTATAGTTATGTACATTTTCATCTTTCCAACCAGTAGCGGATGGACTTCATCTGTTAGTACTGAAAGACAAGTAATTGCTGGGTTTCTACAAAAAAGCAATACTGAAGACACTTCAAGACATGAGAATATTTCTCAAACTAGTTCAGCCACTATAATCCAGTCCATTCTAATAAAATGTAGGCAAGGTTTCAAGGCAATTCCGTAACAGCTTAGTGAAAGTAGTACAGTACACATGTAGGTAATTACCTGCCTACTGTAAATGTCAGAAGCAAGATGTCTGGAGCCTGTCTATTGATTTGCAAGAGGATAATTCTATATTTAAAACTAAAAACCAAACTGAAGTCTGGTTGAGCTAGAAAAGTCAGTCCAGGTGCACCAGATATCCCTAAACTTTGAGTGGCATTCTTGTAAGCCCTTTGCTAATTTTTTCAACCTCATAATATGGTTACGTTCATCTACCCATTCCCTAATACTAGGAATTGTAGTCGTTCTCCTATGCCTAGGAATCATGACTTGACCTGCAGATAGGAGGAATCAGAAAAGGCCCTTTTTGACTGTTATACTTGATCCAGGTATGATGGACAGTACATCCACCTCTGGGGTTTCTAACCAAACAGTTCCCATGATTTGGTGTTAGAAGTTAAAGATGGGTCTCCATTAATTTCTAATAAGTGGAGAGGACCCCCAGATATGAAGCATAGTGCCTCCATATTTCCCACATCTCCCACAGTGGTCAGAGATCGATAGGAACATCCTGTGTAAAATGGCAGGGCATCTGTACCATCTAGGCAATATGGGCAGTAAAGCCGGTTGTGGGGTCTCCAGCCAAACAGTTCCCATGATTTGGTGACATAAGTTAAAGATGGGTCTCTATTAGTTTCCAATATGGGGACAGGACCACCAGATATAAAGCATAGTGCCTCCATCTTTCACACATCTCCAACAGTGGTCAGAGATTGATAGGGACATCCTATGTAACATGTCAGGGCATCTGTACCATCTAGATCAGCCTTTCTCAATCTTTTCAACACCGAGGAACCCTTGAACTAATTCCCCGGTCTCAGGGAACCCCTGCTAAAAATTAAAAATCTACAACTCATGATACATTAGTGTGATGGTCAATGGGAAGAATTCTCCTTACACTTCTGGTCATTGTAAAGAATTACCCCCTTACAGATAGCTAAAAAGATCAATGATGTTATTGGGAATTTATCTGAGAGGTAGATATTGACCATTGCTCAAGGAACCCCTAGCAACCTCTGGAGGAACCCTAGGGTTCCACGGAACCCTGGTTGAGAAACCATGATCTAGATAATATCTTATAGTTTCATTCTTGTATTTGGCTGACTTTACATGGTTTAAAGGTCAAGAAGGAGCATTCCTCACAATCCTCTTCAGAGATGGGATGTCCCAGTTCCCTTTCCAAGTGTCTGATAAAGTAGGATCAGTTTGGGAAACCATGTGATAACAGAATATGGTAGAGTTGAGATACAACATGGAGGCAATCAGTGATTTAAGGCAGAGGGATTCAAAAGGGGTTATATCCCTGGACAGTTGATCAATAGTAGCAAGGTGGGTATAGAAATGAGTTGGAGGTAACAAAGCCATTCACCTGGTTAAAGAATGGGGGGGGTTTGGGGAAGGTTCAGATGCAGTCCAAAAAATTGTTGAATTGTAAATCTTGCAGAAACTCAAGATTGCCTAATATTGGGGTAAGGCCACTTTCACACGGGCGTTCCATGTGCGGGGTCTGTTTTTGCACCGTCTGTCCGTTGTCATCCGATCTGATCCCCAGACAGATGGAAAAATAGGGTTACCATCTGTCAAACTTTACAGACCACGGATCAGATCGGAGAGCGGCGGATGTCAGAGGACATGTCACCGCTGACATCCGTCGATCCATAGTGGAGAATGGGGCATCCGTTCAGGTCCGCCTGAAAAAAACGGACAGGCGGACCTGAATGGATGGCCCATGTGAAAGGGGCCTGGATATGCAGAAATGTTATACAGTTTATATATTGCAGAGATCCAAACATCAAGAAGTGATACAACTAAGGTGGTAAAGGACTGTGTAGGCAGGCATTGTGTTGGCTGAATCCAAGGAGAAAAAAAACTATTTTATTTAAATTTTTCAAGCACCAGGCACAGAGTGAAAGTAGACTTTTTATGTTCTTGAAAATGTAGCACATTATATGTGTCTAATAGTGGGCTTTCATAAAGTATAATTCTGTACTTGTACTAGGTAAATAAATGCCACAAATGGCTTACAATTAGATGTGGAAGGCCTATCAGAACATAAGGAAATGGATTATGCAGATATCTGAATGTGCTTCAACAGATTCTGATCTTAGTACGACAATGGCATAATTTACAAAGAGTTTACAGATTCTGCAAATGTGAAAAACACATAGTAACAAATTACAAATGCCGGGGTGGATGGCATAACACAGCCAGATATGACATATTTCGAATACGCATTGCACAGAAGGGGCATGTCTGCACAGAAAATAACATTTTCTACAGCTTTTTTTAGACATAGCTTGAAGTAGGTTTGCTACAGTCTTTTTTTCTTTTGGTGCACCTCTACAATTTTCTCACTTGTGGATAAATGTATTTTAGAAGACATGTGAACGCGAAGTGTAGTATAACAGTTTTAGAAATGTAGGTCGTTACCCAAGATTATGGGGCTGATTTACAAAAGGCTGATTTACAAAAGTTCACTTTGCAAGGGAAGTTGTGGTTTGCAAGAGCATTTTCCCCAGAGTTTAGTGAATAAGGTGAAGCTTGGCTGACTTTCATCATCCAATCTTGTGCAAGCAAAAGTTAGCACGAAAAGCCTAACATTCTTGTTCAGAAGAAAATATAGTGTATAATGCTAATATTATTTACACTGCTCATTATATTTTGTCTATAAAGTTGAGAACCTGTCTCT
>BLSH010115257.1:857854-870740 GCA_018402905.1 Glandirana rugosa
GTCTCGTTTTACGCGACACCACGCACTTTTTTCCAGCAATTTTTTTTGTATATTGGAAATGTCATTTTGCTCTGGCTATGTTCTACACCTCACAGAGATGTGCTCTTTTACACAAAGACTAAGGACACCCCCAGGCACAATATTTAAAGGAATTTTTCTTTTTTTTTTGATACACGTCCCCTAGAGCAGGACCCAAGACCCCATACACTTTTTAGGGCAATACCATTGCATATAAGACTTTTGATTTTTCATGTTGGCTTTCCATAGACTTTAATGGTGTTCGTATGTTCGCCCTGAACTTTTTGTCTGTTCGCATGTTCTGGTGCGAACCGAACCGGGGGGTGTTCGGCTCATCCCTAGTGTGTGTGTATGCATACACACACACACACACACACACACACACACACACACTGTATTTTGGGGGTTGTTTTTTGCTTTCTTTTGATGATATTGTTTTGCAAAAATGATTTTTATATGCAATCCATGAACAAAAACTGTAATAAAACTTAAAATTTCAATTTCTTTGTAGTTTGATCAGTGTGAGTTTATAGAAAATCCTGTTTTTGTAAATAAAAAATATAGATTTTTATTCCATTTATAATAATACTAAAATGATATGTTCCAAAGCATAGTAAAGCTATTTACATATGAAATAAAATGCTTTATATTTTCTATCTGTTTTGCACAGAGCCCAGAGTTGGATTTTAAGTGGTTTCATCTACTATAGCAATTGAAGCATCAGGTATGTTGGGCTAGAGCAAAGTACAGTAATCACGTAAGAGCTTGACTAATTCATTACAAATTTCCGGAATCAGCTGCTCAGAACAGACCAGCAGGTAATGAAGCAAAAGGTAATACAGCTTTGTCAACTAGACTGTCATCAAAGTTGCATATGCTGTTTATTTAGATTGCACATTGGCTGATGAAGTCGTCTGTGAAGTACATGCTGTTTATTTCTTGGAAACGGTTGGTGAAACAGATCATAGAAGGGGTTAATCCCTGGCATATGTGAAAAGGTTCTACTTAGCCTTTTCTGGCGCAAACATCTCTCTAGACTAGTTACTTATATGCTTGCACTACAATGGTAGATATAATGATGTAGATTGTAGAATAATGTGTGGAATGAAGGCACAAGCTGGTGAAATCATTTATAGGGAATAAACAGACAGACAGATAGATGTAGCAACCAGTTATGGGATTATCGGATGATCGAGCATCTGTTTTTTTTGGGGGGTTTTTTTGCATTCTAGTCTCTCTCGAAAATGAAGTTTACTACAGTTAAGAAAATTCTCGTACAACAGAATAAAAATGCAGAATGATGTAATGTGTTGTAGTGTATTTGTATTTTCGAATGACAACTGTACTAATTAAAACAAAAAATCGTAAGATCTGGTATCGTACAAGAAAAGTTTTCGTGCTTGTCCCATCGGATAATTTTGCATGCGTTGTCCTGTTCGGCTCTCGAAATGCTGTATACTAATGATCAGATTATCGCATAAATCGCTTTGAAATCTGTATTTTTCATACGATTTTCTGATTGTGTGTATGGGCCATTAGGTGAGTTGCTAGCTAGGTTAAGTGAATTTAGTTATTTAGTTATTATTTGTACTTAGCTGAGCAGCTTGTGATTGCTTTAGCGGTCCTGGGCTCTACAGGCTGCAGATTTGATTGCTTCCTCCTGTTTTCTGGAGGCTTCCAGAATATAGTGGGTTGGAAGAGCCAAATAAGCAACCTGAATATTTATGTGGTTCCAGCCAATCCCTGGAGGAGGATGCCCAAAAGGTGGCTGGGGAGTGCATAAATAATTTGGAGCCTGAGGCAGTTCTGTTCTTCCCCAGGAGAGGTTTCCAGGCAAAAGGCCTACCACCCTTCTAGGCATTCCAGATGAAGATTCTGCTATTGTTTTTGAGGTCCCAGCTGTGTATAGTTGGGGGCCTATTCTGCTGCAATTTCTTTGGTAACTAAAAGAGAGAGAGGGGTTCATTGAGGATATGATCTGAAGGCTTTACTGAGCAGACGGTCTGCCTGAGTCTGGAGAGGAACATCCAAGCCCCAGGGTAATTGTAAGTACAGTACTGAGAGAAGGATCCTAATGCTGTTAACCCCTAGTGCAGAAACATTAGGGCTGGCCTGGCCAGGAACATTACATATGGTGTCCCAGTGCTGTCCACTTTATGTCCTACTGCTTAAGTGACTGATCTTAGAAGTAGCTGCTAAGGGAAGGGTATCCTCACATTTTTGTTTGGTGTTCTGGAGTATCCCACAGCTTCCATAAACTCCATCCAAGCAAAATGACATTACAAGACAACCCCTAGACTATTTACTGAGCAAATGTTGCTGTTTGCCTGGCTGCTACCTCACTAGTGGTAAAAGAACCTGGGACACAAATCAGCGGCACATTTGGGGGGTTATCTATAAACAGACAAATATAAAGACAAAGAGAATACTATTAACCATGCCTATCAAACCTGCATAGATCTAGACCCTAAGGTATGCCTCTTGGGTTATTTAGATGAGGAAATATATACACCAGATATTATAACACCTATTAACAGGCTGCTATTTATATCACATAATACAATTGCATTGAAGTGGGTCTCCTGGGCCCCCCACACATGAGGAATGGCGACTTCAAGTTAACAAAACTTTATTGAAAGAACAACAAATGTATCATAATAGAGGCACAGCTAATACATTTTATAAAGTTTGGGAGCCCTGGTTCGCAGCTCCTGGTTTAGGCCCCTTCTCATTAATGTCTTATAGAATATTGCAGTGCTAACTGGTCAAGCGAGTGACGAATAAATCGCTAGCTTGGTCTCCTATGCATAAAGTTTATTATTAGCTGAGATAGGTATACTCATGGTCTCTGACATGCAATTTAGACAGTTGTCTTGGTGTGTACTGTACAGGTTTAACTATAACAAATTGTTATAATATAATGTTAGTACAGCTTTCACACGCTAACATGTTACTTAGTCTCATGTATGCACTGCTGGACGCTATATCTGCAAATCATTGTACTAAGAGTGCTTTACAAGATTGGGAGGCTGTCTTATGATATACTTTATAATGTGAATGTGTGCAGCTGTTAATTTTTTTTTCTTTTGTTTGTTGCCCAATGTACAGTATGTCTGTAAAACAAAAAAGAGAATCCTCACCTTGAAAAATAATCAAATGGAATCAGTCCCTACTAGTGGCATTGTAGACTCAGGCATCTGGGGCACTTGTTTCATAGGGCATTGGGTAAATTCAACTAAAGTAAAGAGGCACTGTGGATAAGTGGATGCTGGTGAAGTTTTTATTCTGACTACTGTATGCTGGCTGGGCTGTAGAGTACATATTTCTAACCAGGGCTTTTTTTTCCAGGGGGAATGCAGGGCAATGCAGTTCCGGCACCTCCAGCACTGAATGTATGTAATGACAAGGGGTGCTGGGCTGTGTTAGTGTCTAGTGATGCAGGTTGTTTGTGGATCTATTGGAGGGGATCTATTTTTGCAGGTGGGGGTTATTGGTGCTGGGGAGATTGTTGCTGCCGTGGGATCTATGTTTCTGGAAGGGATCTATTTTTGCAGGGGTAAAGTATTTTGTTGGGGGTGGTCCATTGTTGCTGGGGGGATCTTTTGTTTCTGGGGGGGGGGTCTAATTTTACTGCTTTTCTTTTTATCATTAACAAATTCCATGTAAATTACTTAGTACCACAAATGTTTAAACTTGTTTATTGAGCCAGGAGCAATATGCATACATCACATACATGAATTTCTAATTGACAATCAGTATCTATCAGTTAGAGTACTTATAACAATAGATTACTAGAGTGAGATCTATTATAAGGTATACAGACAAGCATCCGTCATTGTTTATCGGATTAATAATTAAAAGGAACATTAAACAAACCATAGTAGTTTAGTACAAAACTAATATTTTGCTTCTTAATAAGGAAGCCCATATCCATGAAGTAGTGTCACCCAGACTCTATGAACCGCCTATGGTGCATTATTCAGCAGATGAAGTATCGAGTTATTAGTATCCTGCGAGTCCATCCACTGGCCCCAAATCTTTGTAAACTTTGCTGGACACTTTCTAGCCTCATATGTTAATTTATATAGTGGAAGGTTTTGGTTAATTAGGCTTTTCCATATATCAATATGTATAGGCTCTCTCCTGGTCCAATATAGTACGACTACTTGTCTGGTATAGTAAATCAGGAGACCTAAAAACAACTTAGTTTTGTTAGAAAATTCAACGTCATCAAACACACCCAAAAGACACCATTTAGGGGTACATATATTTGGAATCTCAAAAGTATCCGCAATAAAGGTTTCCACTAATCATCCTTGAGATGTTTCTACAACTTGATTGGATTCCACCTATGGTAAATTCAGTTGATTGGACATGATTTGGAAAGGCACACACCTGTCAATATAAGGTCATACAGTTAAGGCCCGTATACGGAGCGACGGTCGTATGAAAACGGTCGTACGACCGTTTGCTGTACAATCATCCGACCGTTAGTACGCGCGATCAGTACAGCCGACATACGACGGTTGTGCAACAGAAGTTGGATGAGCAAACTAGAAAACTTTGGTTGTACCAACAAGCTGTTGTGTGACCGTTGTATCGTGTGTACAGAGAAGTTGGCCTAAGAAGTTGTACTGTGCAAAACACGCATGCTCAGAAGTCAGAAACGGCCTGAAGTGTCCGTTCGTGTAAACCTACGTTCCTAATTCACAAATTACATGCACCTGAACTTCCTCTTTATACGCTCGTAACACGTCACTACGTTCGGCTTGGTTGTATGATCGCTTAGTGCATGTTAGTATGCGAGATACATGAGCCAACATACAATTTGGGCCGTTCGGTTGTACGACCGTCGCACCATGTGTACGAGGCTTTAGGCTTCATGCACATTGGACACTCTTTGGGCGTCAGATTATGTGGCAGGAGATGCTGCTTAGAAAACATGCTTTTAGCAGAGTTTTTTAAGCAGCGTTTATGCACATTTATTGGCGTCGGCGCGTTTGAACTTTTTTTTTTTTTTACTTCATTAGCTTCCATTGACTACAAAAAGCGCTGAATGCCGATAAACGACTGTTTAGCAGCGTTTATCAGCGTCCAGTGTTTTTTGTGATCAGAAGAACGACTCCTGAACGCCAATTCAGGGCGTTCAGATAACAGTCCATAAACGCCACTGCTGTTAAACGACAATAAACGTCCATGTGCGCATGGACACATAGGATAACATAAAGGGGCGTTTATGGGCTGTTAAAAAAAAAACGCCCAAACGACCATAAACTGTCGTTTATCAGCTTCAGTGTACATGGAGCCTTAAAAGTATGTCAGAGCACAAAAAAAGCCATGAAGTCCAAAGAGTTGTCTGTAGACCTCCGAGACAGGATTGTATCAAGACACAGATTTGGGGAAGGTTACAGAAACATTTTTGCAGCACTGGAGGTTCCAATGAGCACAGTGGCCTCCATCATCTGTAAATCAAATTAGTTTGGAACCACCAGGACTCTTGCTAGAGCGGGCTGCCCTGTCAAACTGAGCAATTGGGGGAGAAGGGCCTTAGTCAGGGAGGTGACCAAGAACCCAATGGTCACTCTGACAGAGCTCCAGCATTTCTCTGTAAAGAGAGGAGAACCTTTCAGAAGAACAACCATCTCTGCAGCACTCCACCAATCATGCCTGTATGGTAGAGAAGCCCCTGAAGGACTCTCAGGCCATGAGAAACAAAATTTTCTGGTCTGATGAAACAAAGATTGAACTCTTTGGCCTCAATGGCAAGCGTCATGGCTGGAGGAAACCAGGTACCGTTCATCACCAGGCCAATACCAATCCTACAGTGAAGCGTGGCAGCATCATGCTGTGGGGATGTTTTTCAGCGGCAGGAACTGGGAGACTAGTCAGGATTGAGGGAAAGATGAATGTAGCAATGTACAGAGACATCCTTGATGAAAACCTGCTCCAGAGCGCTCTGTACCTCAGACTGGGGTGAAAGTTCATCTTCCAGGACAACGACCCTTGTCCCATAGCCAATCCTTTGTTATCTTGGCTGTGTGCTAACTCTTTGAATGTCCTTAAGTGGTCTAGCCAGAGCCCAGACTTGAACCCGATTGAACATCTCTGGAGAGATCTGAAAGTGGCTGTGCACCGACGCTCCCCATCCAACTTCATGGAGCTTGAGAGGTCCTGCAAAAGAAGAATGGGAGAAACTGCCCAAAAAATAAGTGTGCCTAGCTTGTAGCATCATACTCAAAAAGACTTGAGGCTGGGGGCGTGGCCTGCAGCACATGAGAGCGGTCGCATAGAAGGGGAGCTCCGTCGGATAAATCCTAATCCGCAGTCATCCTCGGAGCCACGGACAAGGTGAGCCCACTCAACACCTCCATCCACCTTACTGACACCTCCGCTGCCCTCCTGCCAATTTTCGAGCGACGCGGACGTCCGTGCGACCGAAAATTTAGCCCGCGGCTTGCGGCCTACATAGCCGAACGAGCGTTCTGCTCATTAAAGAGCCATCCAACGCCAATCTAGGCCCTGTGGGACACAAGGCCACCCCAGGAGCAGCCAGACCATCCTCCTATAGCCCTGAAGGCCAAACACCAAAATCCCCCTGTAGTCCAGAAACGGCCTACTGAGGCCTATAGCGACCACCATATTGGGAGTTGGCGGCCTCGTCACACAAACCCTCAAGGCTCGTAACAAACTCCCACCACCACCAGCAACCCATTGCTAGGGGCTACTACAACACCTGGGGACTGTTACATCCAAAACTGTCTGCCTCATCACCTATTCATACACGGCGGCCATATTGGTACACCCATTCCACTAACTGGCCAGAAAATACACATAATAGCAACTTAAAATAAGAGCCATACCAGCCCGATCGATAGTACATAACAGTGTAGGAGTACTTTCACACTTCTCTGAACTTACCGCATACTTTGAATATACTACATCTCACAAGATGTCCCGCAAAAGGAAAGAAGAAAGGAACCCTAAAAAGCTCACGGCCTTCTTCCATTGGCCAGACTCTGACAGGGGAAAAGACCCGGATAACACAAGGTCACATATCAATAACCAGTCCACGTCCTATACGGATCTCCCGGACGCAGACCCAGGAGAGAGCGACACGCCACTACTAATGCCTTCACCCAATCTATCACCTCCTATCAGCCCAACATCACAAAGCCCAGTCAAATCAAAAATGAGATTGGACTCTAAAAACCAGGGGAATGCAGAGAAAACACTGAAACGCCATTTTATCCTGGACTCCATTTTAAAATATCCCTTCTTCCTCTGTCTCTCAATGTCCCCCCTTTCATTTCACAATTCACAGTTTGCATGTACAGACAAGATCTAATCTATAATTCCAATTACTGAATTCTATGTACCAAGCACTACCAGCCATTATTTTAGTTTGTACCAAGCACTATTAGTCATTAGTTTCGTTTCTCTGTTAACTCAACCCCATAGCTCTAGGCGTGTCGAGATGTAGATTTACTCTTTGCCCCAGGAGGGGTTTTTGCTAATTATTATAATTGTCAACCTATAGTCTCATATTATTTGGAATATTATTAACTTTGTATTATTGTTAACCTATAAGGTGATATATGTTGCAGAATATCATTAACTTTGTAACGCCCTTCATAGTAACTATAAATGTTTGGCTCAAAGAAATACAAGACAGAATAATCTTGGCGTACAAACTGTCTGTGTGTGTGTTTCTTCTAACGCTAAGGTTATTCTCATCTGGATCCTTAAAAGACACCGGGTCGGCCCAAGCCAGTCAGGACAGCAGGCCTCGCTGACACCCCAACAGACTCTAAAAACCAGTCCACAGAGGACACAGGCTTCCCACCACCTTCACAATCTCATCCACCCATAGCCTCCTTCCCCACCACAGGACAACCGGTCATTGACTCTACCCTAAAGGATATGCTCCTGTCCCTGCAAACTTCACTAACTGCCAGTTTCACTTCAGTCCTCAACAAATTCTCAGCAGACATGAAAAACTTAGATGACAGAGTTCACTACATAGAAATCAAAATGGATGAATGTACCAACACATTAAACGATCTAGTAGACGCCTACGCAGAACAAAAAGAGGAAACTACCTGTGTGTGTTTCTTCTAATGCTAAGGTTATTCTCATCTGGATCCTTAAAAGACACCGGGTCGGCCCAAGCCAGTCAGGACAGCAGGCCTCGCTGATACCCCAACAAACTTTGGAGGTCCCACCGAGATTCGGAAGGTCGTCTTCACATCTTCAGATACTCCCGGTAAGGTATATTTTTTTATTATTGCCTGCCGGAATTGTCCGAAGAAGCTGACCAAAATCCGAATAAAAGTGTTTTTTTTTAGTATGTACCTGCCAGGACCCACTTTTTGAAGTGGATAGTGTACAGTACATTAAAGGGGGAGAGGCGCTGCAGGTAAATTCTAGCCGGCTAGGGGGGATTATTTTTGGTCTCCGGGAGGCAATTGTTCTGGGTAACATAGTCATAATAGTCCCCTTATTTTGTGTCTTGAAGGGACACCAGGTACTTCCGGGAAGTACATGTTTTGGTTCTGATTTTTCTTTCCGGGTAAAGAATAAGGTTGGACCGACCCGCTGTGTCTGAATTTATTTTTATTTGTGCTTCTCTTACTATCGCTTAGAGTGATAAGATAATTTGTTTGTATGGTACAAGAGTCCAGGTGGTAAGTATGGACCAGTACCATTGTTATTTATCTCCTGTGCATTTCTTTGTGTGATACCCATAACATTCTTCGTGTTCAATAAGATAAAGACTTTCCGAGTATAGGAGAGTTGTACTGCTTTGAACACAGGATTTGAGATAGAATGCATGGAAAGATTTTTTCAGTGTCTAGTGTTTCACATGTAATGTTTTACATAATTAGAGCACCTTACAATCTTTACGCATGGTCAACTACTAGAGAAAACCCCCAAGAAAATTTAATGAGCTAAAGTTGTTCTATAAAGTAAAACTATGAGAAGTAGAACTAAGAGATATGCAAGATGTCTTAGTCTGTGTATGTGAAATTAATTACTGTCTAGTTAACCCATGGGTGGACAATCTGGAAGTACGCTGAGTTTTTGTGTTATCTATGAAGAGGTTAAATACATTCTGTTCTGTAGTGAAAGTGAGATGATAGACGGGAAATAATAAGTGAAGCTAATATATATATATATTTTATATATATATATTTTATATATATATATATATATATTTATATATATATATATTTGAAGGTTTATGTAAGTTAAATATTGGAAAAGAAAGTTTTGTGACATTGTAAGTAAGCTGATGTGAGAAAAATAGAAGTTTTTTTTTCTCTTTGTCAGAAAGTTTTTTGGGAAAGTTTAATTGTAAGAAAGTGATAGTATGTGTTGTATACAGATGGGAAAATGTAAGTGATTCAGAGAGGTAATCGTGTATGTAGATTAAGTGATGAAGTGAAAAGACAGTTTTAAAAGAGTGAGAAAGATTGAAGCTTTTGTCAGAAAGTCTTTGTAAGTTTACGTGAGAAATATTTGTCTACATGTCTGTGTTCGTGGAAAAGAGAGGAGAGACGCAGACTTGCAGCATCCCCCCCCCAGCAAACCCCCCTTCTTCCTTCAACAGATCCTTTGTGAGGGTCTGTCTGTGAAATGTAGTAATGTATTAATTTTTGTCCAGCTATGAAATAACTAGTATAACATGTGATGTCTGAGATATTTTGTATGGTGATAATTTCTGTGGAACAAAGGAAAAATGGCCACCATAGCCTGTAAAATTTTGAACGGTAGCTATGATTTTTTTATGATTATTTAAATGTTTAGTTCTCCGGTCCAGCCTATTGGGCGTGGAAAGGGAAAAGCTCCACCCACTGAACAAAAACCAAATTTACCTTTTCGGTGAAAGTTATTTTAACTGGTTCCCCTACCGCGCGCCCTCTTTTCACGGCGGCAGTCGGGGAGCCCTGCGCGAATCGCCGTAAATAAGTGGCAATTCGCAATTGGCCACCAGGGGGCACGCGTGCACCCGCCGCACTCCTGGGGAGTGTGCCCGCGGCTCGGGTGGACCCGATGTCCACCGGCGAGCCGCGATGAGCGGCTACAGGGAAAGACATCGGCGGTTCCCCGCCCTGTCAGTGGGGCATGAGAGATCTACTGATCCCTGTCACTGGGATCAGTTAGATCTCTCATGCCCATGTTAGCCCAACCCCCCCACAGTAATAACACACCCAGGGAACACAGTTAACCCCTAGCTCTCCCCCTGCAGGTTAACCCCTTCACTGCCAATGACATTTATACAGTAATCAGTGGACATTTAAATTTCTGATCGCTGAATAAATGTCATTGGTCCCAAAAAAGTGTCAAAATGTTCCGACATGTCCCCCCCAATATCGCATTACCGCTAAAAATCACAGATCGCCGCCATTACTAGTAAAAAATAAAAAAAAAATAAAAACCCCAGAAATTAATTCTCACCATCCGTAAACGCAGCCACTTTTGCGCAAACCAATCAATAAACGCCGATTGCGATTTTTTTTATCACAAATATGAGGAATTATATAAATCGGCCAAAAACGGTGAAAAAAACTGTTTTTTTATATTTTTTTTTTTGGATTTGAATTTTAGCAAAAAGTAAGAAATTTGTTTTTTTTTGCAAAATGGTCGCGGCGATAAGAAATGACACAGAGGCGATCAAATACCATCAAAAGAAAGCTCTATTTGTGGGAAAAAAAGGACGCAAATTTTGTTTGGGTACAGCGTCGCACGACCGCGCAATTGTCAGTTAAAGCGACGCAGCGCCGAATCGCAAAAAGTGCTCTGGTCCTAAAGTGCGAAATTCTTCCGGGGCTGAAGTGGTTAAACAAGACCAGACTAGAACACCTTTACTTAACAGTATGTGATGGGACAATATTGAATGATCATAGGAAATAGATGCCTATATATGTTATAAATTGGTTTAAGTAATAAATATAATGAAATGTGATATTTTACAAATACAGGATGAATGATTGTTTTATGAGTTGTTTGTTAATATAGAAGAAACAAGATCTGTATAAAATTGAACCAGTCATTGAAATAGTAACATCAATATGAGTGTGATATGTGGTCCCACCCTTAAGAGATTTTACAGGCAGCAAGTTTTGTTGTCCCCGCATCTCACTCAGGCGACCCACGGGGAAACCTAGGGCATGGTGTGATGGGAATGATGCCTGGAGAATTGCAGAGGGTGGGAATACAGGTTATAGATGTATAACAAGAGGTGTTGGACATATCTGAACGTTTTGTGTGGAAGGAGGATAAATGATTGGACATATTGCTGCCATAGGTAGATGGGGGAGAACTGGCCACTCTGCCCCTGACGCTCTGATCAGCCAGCAAAAAGTGATATTGGGTTGATGAAAACTGCAGCTGCAGTAATCATAACTCCAGAGGTTCCTTCCGCCCACACAAAAGGCAATATCCCCTGAAACAAAGGGGGAACAAAAGTGGAAACACAAGGTGGTACAAGGGAAGGCACCCTGTGGTTAGGCCCAGATTCTAATCCAATTCTGTCTAGCAGTTTTGTTCCATCCCCAGGTATCGCATCAGAAAGTGAAAGACCCATCCTTGTAGAATCAGGAGATTGGATCTGGATAAAGGTGCACAAAAGGAAAAACTGAAGGACCCTACTAGACACTCTTAATCGCACCTACCACTGTCAAAGTCAGTAAGCAAACATCCAGACCCTCATATCCCCGATGGCAACAGAGTGTCCCCAAAATCATTAGACTAGAAAACAAATCTATGTGAGTGAGTGTTGTGAATGGAGGAACATCTTTTCTTTTAAATAAAGGGGTTCACATCTGGAAGGAGAGACCAGGTATTTGATCCAACAAAAGTTACTTATGATCTTGGGGCCTATAATATATATATGTGTGGGAAGAATAAGGCATGTGGTTATTGGGAGAATGTATGGTGGACAACAGACCCCCACAAGTGGGAGACTAGTTCGGCTAGGATCCCTCCAGATGACATAAGTACCTATCAGAGGATCTCCTTAGCGAAGGGAAGCCAAGGGAATATTATCCTCACAGTAAAGAACCCAGAGGTTAAAGACAGTGGAGTATATAGGCTAGGAATAACTACGTCAGGGACGGATCCTTGGGCTGAGGTCAAACTTCAGGTAACCCCTCCCCAAAGTGCCCCTGCCGGTGCCATGGGCAACTTACCCCCTGAGGTTGGGGTACGGCAGGATAACGAGGTAATTGGGGTAGTAATACAGCCAGAAGATAGATTGAGTATAGAGACTGGTTATTCTGACAAGAATGAATGGTTGGAATGGATGAAGTTTACAGCCAATTCTACTAATGCCTCTGACTGTGTAGTGTGCGCCAGTGGAAGACCAAGCCTAGCGACTGTTACAGTCCCCCCAGTTTTCAATATGACATGTATCTTATTGATTATGCAAGGTAAAACAGATAACAAAGGTTGCAAAACAGAAATTGATAAGTTTCCTGTGACTAGAATGAAAACCAAACCAGTAGGTGTGACAGTCTATAAGGGGAATTACACTTGTTTTAATAATACTCTTAAACCGACTTCACATGTATTTAGATATTGCACAACTACATATCAAGTCAGAAGTGATGGAAGATTCCCCGTCTCACTGTTTACCAATCAAACACAAGCTCTAGCAGACACTTGGTGGTTGTGTGGAGACAATAAACTAAGGCCTTTATTGGGCTCAGATTGGGCTGGAATATGTATGCTGGTGAAAGCAGTTCAACCCTTTCTAATCTTTCCTGCCCAACTAGAAGGTGTTCCTATATGGGATAAGGCCACCAGCATAAAATTAAATAAGATAAACAAGCGAGATATTCCAGGGGCAAGTTTTGATAGATCTGTA